>JAGFPH010005771.1:67053-80177 GCA_018207615.1 Philaenus spumarius
AACCTATATTTTTTCAATATAGTATACAAAAACCTATATTTGTTCAACATAGTAAACAATGACATATTTTTTTCAATATAGTATACAAAAATCTATATTTGTTCAAATATAGTAAACAATAACCTATATTTTTTTCAATATAAGTTAGTATACAAAAACCTATATTTGTTCAATATAGCAATATTTGAAAGTTTTTAATGTTGTACGTGTTGAAGATGGTTAAATATTGGTTTCCCGGCATCAGTGAAGTGTATAAATACTATATTTATTAAGAAAAAAGTTCAAGTTTGTGTGTTTATAGTAGTTTTGATTGACAAGTTAAAGTAAACAAATACCTAAACAACAACATAATATTTGTTCAATGTAATAAACAATCACTTTTTTTAATATTGTAGGCAATCACCTATACTTGTTCCACCGCATAGTAAACAATCACTATACTTTCGACAAAAACACTATGTACAAACTAATAAAGTAAATCAATTTCTGTTTTTAATTGGTAATAGTACCACGCCAAATTATTTAAGTAAAACTTTCCACCTAAAATACACCCTACGTTAAATTATTTCCCTTGCAACAGTGCTAGCGAAGCAAGCAAGCGTGTTGGCGTGGGAAGCATGCAAGGGTGTATCCTAGTAGAAAAACGTTGTTGGGTTTCAATTCTTATTCTAGCAGCTAGCAGACTCTATGTGTATACACATGTCAATCATTTTGCTTCAACAACTAACTATAGTTTAATATCTTGCTTGTTTCATCCTTCAGGCGTATATTTCTTGTTTCAGTTTAGGCCTAATCCTTTTTGAAAGCTTATGTTATTTTTGTGGCTTTATGTATAAGGTGAATAAATAAACCAATAAATCTATCCTTTATATTATAATTTTTAACACTTAGGCTAATACTAAACATCAGGCTACTTAAACTCATAAACTAAGTTAATAAGAAGTAAAAAGTAAAAGGAATTAGCTAAATAAGTGTAGGCCTACAATACAAAAACGTAATATGTATTGAAAATACTTATAAAAGGTAAAAAACTAAGTAATAATTACAAAACTGACGGTAAAAGGTTACCTTTTTTTAGTAGAATGCAGAATTTGGTTTACATAACCTCAAAACTGATTTTACTTTGTTTATACAATTTCACGGACGAAACGCACAACTTTCAAGTGTTGCGTTTTTCCAAATACCGCTAGTCTTTGAACACTTTTTAATAAACACTTTATGCACAAACACGTTTAAAATACGTTATTATTTAGTACAAACACATTGCAACAATCACTCGTGTACTTTCCGATATGAACTAGTATAATAGATGAACAAGCCTAAATCAAACCACAGCCAGCTGAATCAGTACGGACAAAAGAAATTGCACGGACCACGGTTTATAGCTATATACCGTGGCACGGACAGTAAGTTCGGTTAAATTATTGTTCTTGTAGACCAAGACCATCTACAAAATTACATCAAACCTAAATGCTACTATCGATTTAGCACAAGATGGCGACGATATCGGTTGTAAACAATCTCAGTTAGATCCTATGATAGTAAGGTTAACATGTGTCTTTTCGAGTGCTTACGGCCTAGTTTTGAGTTATTGAAAGTTAAATTATTATGTTATTAGTAAGCCCACGTGAAAAATCACAGGCTGATTAATTATATACACATCAGAAATACATCATTTAATAAACGGTACCAGGAACTGGCACATACTTTCTCACAAACATATTTAAATTATTAAACAGATTCACGGTGACTTGTAGGGTGGGGTAGGAGAGGTGATTTTGTATTAAAGTTGTTTTCCCATAAAAATCCATAAAATAACGGAAAAACCAACTTTTCTCAAAAACGGCTCAAACGATTTTGATTAAAATTTTACAGTTTATAGTACTATAGGACCCTAATAAACTATAAAATTTTAATCAAAATCGTTAGAGCCGTTTTTGAGAAAAGTTGATTTTTCTGTTATTTTAAGGGTTTTTATGGGAAAATTACCCTTAAAAATAAAAAAATCACAAAAACGAAAAAAACGCCTGGAGATACCGTGGATTAGTAGCCTACCTCCATACCAAATTTCATCAAAATCGGACGACTGGTTTAGGCTTTAGGTCTGATAACATCCACACAGACACACAGACACACAGACACACATACAGACACACACACACAGATATCACTCCGAAAACCACTTTTTTAGGTTCAGGGGGACCCAAAACGGATATTTCCACCAAAAACTCAAACTCGAAAATTTTTACGAATACAATAATTTCTCCATATACTATGGTATAGGGGGAGAAAGTAATAAAAAACAAACTATTAAAAAACAACATTAGGCAATACTTTTATCTAGGAATACATAACTATGCTGACGGGGATTTTTAACTTGGTAAATGTGTACAATAAAGGATTATAAAACTGTAGGCCTACTTGTAAACATTTTTATTTACATACGTTATTATTTAAAGAAAGATAAAAATACTATCTTTTAATTGCTTTTTATTTCATTTTGATAGATGAAATGATTTAGAAATTATTAATATTATAGTAAAGAAATTAATAATCGAACATTATATGTTTATGTTATACGAAAATGTGCGAATTTTTCCGAAGTTAAACGAATATATCTCTTCTTTAAATTTGTATAAACAAATATATTGATGATAAAACGTTGCATTTATTTACAGTTTATAACCTCAAAGCAAATATTATATAGCATAAATTAGTTATATAAATCATATTTTAAAAAATCAACAGCACAAGAAATTATAACGATTGAAGTTGTAAACATAAAATAATCTACACTGGGTTTGTTTAAGTGTTACAGATGATAGTTGAAATCAGCTGTTTAGATGTAAACAAAAACAAAAACGAAAATTCAAATTTTGTCAAACACACCCCACGACAATGTCATTCATTAAATTAAATTGCATCAGTAAAACACATTCCAGTACTTGACATCGCTTTTCAAGCGAAGAAAAACCATTGTGTTGAACTGAGAAGAAAAGCTGCCGAAAAACCTAAAATCTCAGTTTACTTAATGGCGGATTTAAGAGAAGAGCTTTTGTTAAAGGGCATTAACGTTGTTACCACCCCATCCACCCCCGACAGTGAAGTCACAACGCATATTTTTATTCGTTTTGTCCTGGTCTAATAGCATTTCAATGTTTTACAGCTCCGACAAAGTCAATTTTATTTGTCTATTTATTTACCAGATGAACCGTTCCATACTGTATGGATATATCAACCTTGTGTGTAGTATATATGGGATGGATTATTAATTTATATACTGATCTAGTTTTAGAAGATATCTGCAAGAAAATATTTATCTTATCTTCTAAAGCGAGAGATAATTGTCTGTCTGCTAAATGTATCTGGAATCTCCGTCTAAGGATTTTAGATTTTTTGATTTTATATAGGGCTTTTGGCCACGAGAAATCGATTGGAAATGGTCACCAGTCTGGGAAAATTCGTTTTCTACGTCTTTTTATTAAATTAAAAAGTGAAATTTGTCCATTTTAAACAATACAAAGCACAGCTGATGCAAATGTTTTCAATGTCATTACAATAATCATCTGTTTTCTTTTAAACGAAGCACAGCTGATGCAAATGTTTTCAATGCCATTACAATAATCATCTGTTTTCTTTTAAACTGTATTTTATTAGAGGTAAGCCTAATGTTGTATCTATTTATAGTTACCATGGCAACGAATACTTCTGCTAAATAAACATACCCTTTATTTAGTTGTTTAATGTTATAGGCCTAACCTAAACGATGTTCACGGAAATTTGCAATAATAGTTATTGACGTGAGCGAACTAGGCCCTGCTTATAATCGAGCTTCAGCTCGGTCTCCTGGTACTGGAATATAAGAGGAAAGAAAAATTGTTAAAACTACAAACTGGTGAACAAATTATAGTGATGAACTAACGAGAGTAGACAGGGAGCGTGATGAGGCTAACATGAGGACTACGTCTAAGACGCGTTGCTGACTTGAGCGGGAACTCTTCTTGTTCTCATCTAATTTTCGTCTCGTTACATTCCGTCAAGTCACGTTCTCGACTAGTTTTCGTCACAGTCTCGTCTCGTTCACGTTACGTTTTCGTCTCGTTACATTCTCATCGCGTTCTCTTCTAGGTTTTCGTCTTGTTATTTTCTCGTCAAGTCTCGTTCTCGTCCCGTTCTCACCACGTTACGTGCTCGTAACGTCTCGTTCTTGTCAGGTTCTCGTCACGTTATCATCTAGTTTTCGTCTCGTTACATTCTCATCGCGTCTCGTTCTTGTCATGATCTCGTAACATCTCGTTCTCTTCAGATTCTCGTCACGTTCACGTCAAAGAACTAGACGAGAACGAGACGAGAAGAGAAAATAAGTTTACAAAATGTGTTATCTTATGTTGCACAACAGGACACATTTATTGACATATCTGACCCTCTATTATTTTGGGCCCTTGGGAGCAGACAGGGGTTAACAATATCAAAGGTAGCTCATGTAATACACCATTGTAAAAGCGTATTAAAGGATAAACAGAATGATGACAAGTAGAGCTTAGATATTGCTTCGTTTCAAAGTCAATCAAGTTCAAAGATCTGGAAAATTATATTTTTATCATAACATCAAAGCAAGTTATTAATTTGTTGATGTTAGGAATAAGTAGGTTGTTGAGAGTTGGCATTTAAAAAAATAATGTCGTATGCGGTCGTGGGACCCCCATGAGGAACGAAGTTCATCACGCATATTCTTCAATTCTTTTACCTGCCTTAACGGCAACATACACACATAATTAATTTTAATCTTTCAATTGCCGTTTATTATTATTTTGTGTTTTATACAAATATTTACTGTTTATAACCTCAAAGCAAATATTATAACGTATATAATTATTATAACATACATTAGTTCTATAACACATATTTAAAAAAAATAAATTCACAAGAAATTATAACGATTTAAGTTGTAAACATAACTTCAAATTGTAATATACACTGGGTTTACAGATGATGGGTGAAATCAGCTGGTTTATTAAATGTTACTTCACATACGTACACTCTTACTTTCGCAATTGTAGGAGTTGAATTTTTTATACAAATATTTACTGTTTCCATACGTTTAATGTTATTATAACAAAGGTGTAGAATTAATGATAACATCAAATCTAAGATGGTAAACACAGTTAAATGTCCATTCATTGTAAATACATTCAATAAACATAAAATTTTGGTTCATCAGTCTAGGCCTAACCTAAAATTATTGGGTGTATGTTTAATGTATTGTACCTGTCTTAACGGCAACATACACTCAATAATTTTAGGTTAGGCGTAGACTTAAAATTAATTTCTAGGCCTAACCTAAATGTATGTTTCCGTTAAGGCAGGTGAAATAAATTAAATAAACACACAATAATTTTAGGTTAGGCCTAGACTGATGAACCAACACTTTATGTTTATTGAATGTATTTCAGCGCTTGACGATAATATCTGAACTTCGCCAGACGGAACGATCGTCTCTTTTAAATTTATGAATGAAAACACATGTTTCTTGAATGCATTTATTTCCATAGCAACCAATTTGATAACGCTTTTTCGTTACTCGTATTTTATATTTGTCATTGCTATAGCAAAAAATGTATAACACTTTTTTCGTTACGCTTTATATTTTCGGTAATATATTATTTCGTCATTGTTTTTATAACTAGGCCTAGATTAAAAAATGCAATTTCAATATAAAAATCTTACCAAGACAGCTTTGACGTGGTATCATCCCAGAGGTTGAAATGATCAAATATGTTCTTTTAAACTGACATCCTTCGTGCAGAAAAACTGTGTAATTTACTAATTCATTTTGAGGATATGTTCATTAAAATTCTACTCTTACAAGGGACAATAAACAAAGGGTACCAAAACGAGAAACATGTTTTTACCCGAAAGAATGAAAGAGTGCAAAACGTGACAAAAGGGATAGCTTTTCAGACGCCATCTTGTACTTTCCAGTTCTACGGATACGCTATTGTTAGGTTTCGAGTTGAACAAATCATTTTCACCATCCGCGAGTCTACAAACATTCATATTGACAGAGGAAAACACTTAGCGATTGATGACTGTGTGGGATGAATAAACTACGGTCGTCTGGAAGATGTATAGGCCTGTGTAAAGTACGGTTGTCGGAAAGTGGGCGTTGTGATTCTGTAGCTTGTCAACAAAAGCTGTGTCAGGCGTATACAAACTACTGGAATTGTTCACGACCGTGTCACTAGACTTTACTGCGTATAATGGAAATAGATTCTGACAGCGTGTTGGTTCCTTTGAATCAAACTTCTACGGTACTGAAATAATAGCTGCCTGTTTGTATGAAATATAATAATATCAATAGACTTTGTGTGCACCTCGACGTTACGGCCTCCGCTATGGGTTATGGTCTCAGATCGTCGCGTCGGCCCCAAGGTAACATCCCATAATTGTACCGGGTACTTTTACGATAGTTTACGTTTTGATCGATTTTGGGGAAACAAAGAGAGCTATAAGGTTGTGTTAAAAAATCTAAATGTGCAGAATGCATTGAGTATTGAAGATAATCCCAACATGCGGAATTGCGTGCAAAGCACGCAATGCTTTATGTATTGAAGATACTCCCAAAATGCGGAATGGCGTGCGAAGAATTTTGCATCTATTCAGCATTGTCGTGAATAGACCTATTTCCCAAATTGTTGGTTGAAACCCTAAAACATATTCCTATAAACTTAATTTTGGAAATTTGCTCAACTCACGTCAGCGGTTCGGCTGCGTGG
Organism: Philaenus spumarius; assembly: GCA_018207615.1. Classification (NCBI taxonomy): domain Eukaryota; kingdom Metazoa; phylum Arthropoda; class Insecta; order Hemiptera; family Aphrophoridae; genus Philaenus; species Philaenus spumarius. Next base: position 73,830 of record JAGFPH010005771.1, read on the forward strand.
TCCGATTATTTTTTTATTTCTACCACCTCCATTTTATTTACGAGTCAAACCAGTGCCCGTACGGCGGAACTTGTCAACGCCCATCATTACGGCATTACCTGACTGTTTGTGAAATCGTTCTTGAAATTCTACAGCAGCTCATCGTACCAGGACCACCGGACCTGTTCCGTACGAGCGGAGATAGTGCTCTACGAAAAAACTTCTCTGTAGACCAAACTTACAGTCAAAGTCAAATACGGTGTCCCGCAGGGATCAGTATTGGGACCACTTTTATTTCTGGTGTATATTAATAGTTTATGTAATTTAAATCTTCGTGGTAAAATAAATTCCTTTGCGGATGATACAGCCATATGTTAAGTGGCGGAATCCTGGGAAGATCTGCGACATGATATGGCATATGATTTGAATGCATTACAAGTTTGGTTTTCTAAACACTATATGGTGCTAAATACTGACAAAACAAAGTTTATACTCTTCCATTTAAAAAACGAAGTAATCAGTTATACCCCCTTGACTTATAAATGTTTACAATGTGTTTATAACAATACTTCCTGCTTACAGCAATGTAATTCTATTGAACAGGTACAAAGTATAAAGTATCTGGGCTTGACTGTGGATTTTAGAGTTTCTTGGAAACCTCATGTAAGAGAACTACAAACAAAATTAAACCAGATAATGCGCGTGTTTTACTTTTTGAAAAACTTAGCTCCTAGTTATGTTTTAAAAACTGTATATTTCTCGTTAATACATAGTAGACTAACTTATGGTTTGGCATGTTGGGGAGGTACTTACATTTCGAATCTTAAACAGATTTTGAGTATTCAAAAACGATGTGTTCGGCTTATTTGTCATAAATCTAAAAGGGTTCCTCTTTTCAGATATTTAAAAATACTTCCACTGCAGCATCTTTACTTATACAAAGTCCTAAAGATATTTTACAAACGGAGTGGAAATATGGAACTAGTAGACTACTTAACCCAGATAAAATGAGACTTAGGCGTGGTGCGCAACATCCTGTACCAAAGCCCAATAAGACTTGTTTTATGAAATTTTATTTATTTGTTGCCCCTAAACTTTTTAATAATATGCCAGACTATATTCAAAAATGTAAAAATTGTAAAACCTTTCTAAAGCTTTTGAGGCGATGGCTGTACGATTTAGATGATATAAATAGCATTTTTAAAATTGTAATTTAAAAGACTTAATGAACATGTGAATGCTGTTTTAGGACTTTGTGTGTGAATGTATGTGTGGCTGTGTTTATTTTTGTGCGTGTGTATTGCGTTGAATTTTCTAGTATAATATATGTTAAAGTATTTTTAGTATTACTTCTGTGTATTTTCTTAGTAACCTTTTTTTCAATTTAGACTCCACACTTTGTGCTAATTTTTGTTTTTTGTATTTTTATTTTGTTAAATTATGTTATAAGTTTTCACCGCCATTTGTTTTTTATTCGAAGTTTGATAAGTATCATTTAAGTTATTTTTTTCTTAATGAAGGTAGCTTCTAAACAGGCTTATTAAAGCCTAAATGAAGTGCCTACATTTTCTTTGTACCAGAAGGGTAATTTTATGATTTCTTTCGTTGTTTGTTTAAGTTTATAATATTGTTGAAATTATTGTATAATAGTATTTAAGTTCAATTTGAATTATTTTAAGTTAATAAGTTGTTTAATAATTGTTTAAAGTTACATATTATTATTTAGTTTTATTATAACTAACAGTTAATATTGTTACCAATTCTTTTGTACAGGGAAAATAATGCATAAAAAAAAACTTACTAACCTCAAGCAAGGAAGTAATACTAAGCAACGTGGCCTGGCAACAATCAACAATGTAATCAGCTGCTTTAATTTCAGTACTATGTATTTGCTTCACACTGTAATGTTATAACATATCCTTAAACACAGTCGTGTCTTCATTGAAGACCTCTATTTTTTTGTTTTTACTTTCTCCCCCCCCCCCCCCCCCATGTACAAAAATAGAAACAAAGTAATAAGTTGAAAGCTTTACATTATGCAGTACAGCTTATTAGACTAATGACAGGCAGGTAGAAGGACGGACACAACATTGATTCTACAATACATGTAGTCGTTGTAACAAAGGTTTGCACAAACACTATTTATACTCGCGACAAATATGACTCCATCACATTTTACTAATCACTAGCGGAGCTCCCTGCGTACTCCGCACGCCTACCCCGTTAACCTTCTATAATTATGTTATGTTTCCTTGAAAATAAAAGCGTAGGATTAATAATAACCAAAAAAGCTAAGATGGTAAATTTACAAATCAAATAATTTCGTATATTTAGTAACACAGTTATGATAAAGGTTAAAAGAACCAGCAAGGTTAGGTATACGCTTCAGTAAAAGCCTAACCTAAAAGTTAGAAATACAAATAGTTGCTTCACAGTTTAAAATCGACTGTTAATGATTTTGGTGATCGATTTAGACAAAATGTACACCAAAATGTCAATTAGTCGTGTATGGGTGCACGAAAACATGTTTTGAAAATTTTTGAAAAACGACCCCCTTTTTGGCCAAAAAAAACCCCAAAATCAGTTATTATTACTATTATTAGCTAAACGAGAACTTTTAGAAAGATGAGGTTTTTCGCATATGGTAGGGTACATTAAATAAGACAAATTTTATAAAAATCGTTAAAGCCGTTTTTTTTATAAAAAAAATAATAACTGATTTTTTTGGGGGTTTTTGGCCAAAAAAGGGGTTGTTTTTCAAAACCTTTATTCGTGCATATATACAGGCCTAATTGACATGTTTGGTGTAAATTTTGTCGAAATCGATCTAATAGTTTTCTATCTAGCTTTGTTGTGTACATACAGACAGACATTTTGTAAAAACCACTTTTTTGAACTCACGGGGTCCCAAAACGGATATTTCCACAAAAATCTCAACAACGATTTTTTTGCGATCACTATACTTTCTCTACATATTGTATAGTGAGAAAGTTTCTCGAAGAACTTTAAATAAATTATAAAATCACGTTGATGGGCAAAACAGTAAAATTAAAACCATCTCCCCCGACATAAACCCCCAACCAGCACAGACAAAGGGTTCCTGTTTTATATCTATTGTGCAAACAAGGTTACTGCTTAAGTGAGATTATGAAGCTCAGCGTTGCATCTGCACTGTAAGTCTTTAGTTATAATTACTTCCGCTAGATGGCTCTCGAGTTAATTACGTTCAATCAACTTTGATTTTAAACTGTGTAACAAACTTTTTAATTGGTTTCTTTTATAATTTCTACACGATATAGGCTACTCATGTACCAACAGTTATTAACCACTGTGCTTTGCATATTTATTAGCAAATTTCCATAGGAAAAATGAGCTATTGCAGTGGCCCTTATGGTGAGACCCAAGGTCGGGAGTAGCAAATGAGCACCGATCATGGTCCCCAGAACACGTTTTGGGGCGTCATTAAAAATCATATATATAAAAATCATGTATATATGTGTTCGCACTCTAGCGGCCACATTTTAAGTCCGATTTGATTCAAATTTAGTACACATGTTAGTTGTCAACGTTGCTCGGACGAGTTCGTTAGCCAAAAAAATCCAACAACCGGAAGCACGTTTTTTGACCAGAAGTAACAATTTTTTTAGATTTTTTTACGCGACCTTATAGCTAGCTTGGTTCCCCCAAAATCGACCAAAATGTAAAATACCATAAAAGTACCCGGTTCGAAGCAAAGGCCGCGATGCCGCTAGGCGCAAACAAATTCTAATATATTGCGTACACACAGACAGCTGTTCAACGCCTTCGTGAGTAGACCTATTTCCCAAATTGTTGGTTGAAACCCTAAAACATAGGCATATAAACTTAATTTTCGAAATTTGCTCGACTCACGTCAGCGGTCCAGCTGCGTGGTCGAATTATTTAAATTTAAATACGGAATATAAATTTTAAAATATATTTTTACAGCTAAGGACGCGGGACGCTGTATTATTAGCGAATTTCCATAAGAAAAATGAGCTGGTGCAGTTACCCTTATGGTAAGACCCAAGGTCGGGAGTAGCAAATGAGCACGGATCATGGTACCCAGAACACGTTTTGGGGTGTCATTAAAAATCATATATATGTGTTCGCACTCAAGCGGCCACATTTTAAGTCCTATTTGGTCCAAATGTGGTACACATGTTAGTTGTTCTACGTCGCTTGGACGAGTTCGTTAGCCAAAAAAATCCAACAATCGGAAGCACATTTTTTAACCAAAAGTAACTATTTTTGAGATTTTTCCTACGAGAATGAATTTTGTTTTGAATTTTTCTACAAATATAAATGTAGGATGTTATTCTGCACATTTAGTTTTTTTATGCGACCTTATGGCTCGCTTGGTTCTCCCAAAATACCATAAGAGTACCCTGTTCAAAGCAGTGTGGCTGATCTTACCGCAGGGTTGGCGTGCGAAGCACGCAATGCATTGTGTATTGACAATACTACCAACACGATTGTTGGCGTGCGAAGCACGCAATGCTTTGTGTTTTGAAGATACTCCCAATATGCGGAATGGCGTGTGAACCATTTTGCAGCTATTCAGCGCCGTCGTGAATAGACCTATTTCCCAAAGTGTTGGTTGAAATTCTAAAACATAGGCCTACAAAGTTAATTTTTTTAATTTGCTCAACTCACGTCAGCGTTTCAGCTGCGTTGTCGAATTATTAATTATCCTTTATTTCACGTTTGGTTAGTGACAGGATGGATAAAGCTGGTTAAATTTCCGCATCAGTCTGACGAGAACTGCTGCAGAGATTCAAGAACGATTTCACAAACAGCCGAGTAATGCTGGAATGATAAGTGTTGTTCACAAGTACCGTCGTACAGGCAGTGTTTTGACGACGTAAATATTGTGTAGGCCGTCCAAAAACTGTCACTACAAATTAAAACCACAGTGGTCTTCTTCAGCAAGTCCTACAGTCTCTGAAACGAAACCTTCACCTACCATCTTAGAAAAATCACATCAATAATACGTCTTCCAGAAGAATGTTTAAAAACCTTGGTGGATTCCCGTAAAGAATACAACTATTCAATAAATGTAAGGGACAAGAAAAACAGTAATTATCACCCTTAAGGGTCTGCTGTAGTGGCGGCCATCTTGCATTTTTATCCCATAAGAGCAATGTTAAATTTCAAACCATTTATTTCGTTTACTTTTTATCATAAAATTGTTTGCAAGGTCTCATTTTAAGCACAGTCACAATACGCATCCGTCTTGCAATTTACATTTTTTAAATGCTTTTGATTTGTTATGTAATTGACATTTTGTAAGTACAAAGTTTGAATTTTTTTCCTAACACAATAAAAAATTAATAATTAAAAATAATTTGCAAGCCGGATCCGAAATTTTATAAAGACTATTCAGTTTTTTTCAACACTCAATTACAAAAGATAGACTTATAAAATGGTTTGACATAAGGCAATGTCAAAGCGTTCAGCTGCAAGAAATTGCACTGTTTAGACAGGGATATAGTGAGAAGCTCTTGCGTTTCCGGTTGCTTTCTCGTTTACTGGAGCAGACCCTTGAATGAACTATGAAACCAATGGGTTGATATAAAATGTACGGTTTTCAGATGACACTATGAATAATTTGGAGTCAAGTACACCTACACGGTTTCACCAACACGAAAAGTATTACGTTTTCTTGGATTCCAACAGCTTCCATTAGTTTGACGTGCATAATTAAAGAGTAGGCAATAACTAATTTGCTTGACCAATTAATGTGTACCCCTGTTCGATAGTTTTCACATTAATACCATTCGAAAGGACATTAAATGGGCTACAGAAATTTTTTTTTTTTTGCAACAGGTACGGTGGTTCTAGTTTTATCCGAACTGCTGTAGAGTTTCAAGAACCATTTCACAAACACCCAGGTACCACCGGAATGATGAGTGTTGTTGACAAGTTCTGGCGTAGGGCAGTGTTTCGATTCAGCGTAAAGGGTGTGTACCGAGTGTGCCTTACAAAAACGGCCACTAGGAATGAAGTCCACGATAGACTACTCCAGCAAGCCCTGCCGTCTCCGATAAGATGCTGTTAAGATTAGAGGGTAGGTTTAAGAAATAAATATAATTAAAATAAAGTTTAGAATATTAGAATTTACTAGCCCAAGAAGAAGACACAGAAAGTGGAGCAACATTGTGTAATAGTGCAAAATGTTGTGAAATAGCTAACTCGAACAAGACACACTTACAAAGGCACACTTGGATAGTCTGACAAGCTGTAAAAGGGTCATACTGACCTAGATCTAGGACCAGTATTTTTGTGTGCCGGGCGGAGACTATGTGGGACAGAGTTAGTTCTCCTGTGAAGCGGAGAAAACGCTGCTGG
>JAGFPH010005771.1:80187-90766 GCA_018207615.1 Philaenus spumarius
GACAGAGTTAGTTCTCCTGTGAAGCGGAGAAAACGCTGCTGGTCGGAAAGCGACCATTTCTACGATAATTCCAGTTAGAGAGAGAGCTTTGGTAAATAGGTAGGTGAACAGATTGTCAGACATCCATCATAAAAGTGTTTGTTTCTTTTTGTTTAAATCAAACTAGAAGCTCATTCGAGCCAGCATTACACGAACATAGCTATTTCTTTGGGTGTTTCGTCTTGGGGTAGCATTGCCAAATTGATTAGAGTAATAAAGTTGATTAGTGTTAAAAGAATCAGTTATTCATTGTAGTTTTGTTTTTAAAGAGTGTAAAAAGAATAGTCTACCACTGAACCACTTGATAGTCAAATATAGTAAGTTGTAAAACGTATGGACTGGTTTATTTCTATGATTATACTCCTTGAACCTTAGTGATCCGTCATTTAGACCCCTGGGCAGGTGAGCTTATATTTCCACCCCTAACAAATAGGTTTTCACCTACTTCACCGGACATCTTGAAAAATAAACACCAGTAATACGTCTTGGAGAGAAATGTTTAAAAACCTTGTATTGCACTATATAATACAAACTGGTCAGTGAAACATCATCCATTACACTAGTCTGACGGAACACATTAAACACTTTTGAAAATAGTTTGAGTTGGTTTTTCATTTGATGACTTATTTATAATAATCATTTTAAGTTAAATAATAAATACTACAAAACCTTAAACCCCCTATATTCATTTTGAAGCTACTTTTTATGACCCATTTCGACTGCATTTACGCTCACAACTCCAACACACCTTCAACAAAGTAACACACAGACCGTATCACATGCACGCAACCTTTCCGAGACACAAGAAAGTAATAAATCCGCTCATAAATTAAGTGCAATGCAAATAATGCTCGCATGAGAACCGGGCGCAACCTTCAAGGTCAATCAATAACCACGCACAGAACGCTCGGTGTTCAAAAAATTAATCAACACTGCACACGATTCAATGTACTGCTTTTGGCACATTTTGTTACGAAAATTTTAATAAACAGTCTTTTAATTCGTTTCTCTGACTTTTCCCGATTTTTTCTCAACGTTACTGAACGATTCACGGCTTTGCGAGTTTGTATCTGCGAGCACAGAATACAATAGAGAGGGCATCCAGTAAATAGCAGTAAGCAGGGTTGAAGCCATGTCAGCCATCTTTGATGTGTGTAGAAACGTTGTTGGGCCCATAAATGCGTAGTTCTGTAAACTAGTCCAGGGAAGTTAGGAAACAAATCGGAAATTTTTAGAGCCAGCATATATTGAGAAGCGGTTTTCTGCATTGGGTTCAGAAAGCTCCCAGGAAAAAAGTCTATATGGTGTGGTTATGCCATTTTTCGAAAAATGCATTCTGGTGCAATAAATACATTTTGAAATTGCATAACTACTTGCAATATTATAAGAACGACTGGAAACTCGGGAAAATTGCTCGAAAATCGTTACTCGGGGGTTTTCGGGGATGACGAATTCAATTCTGTTTCACAGGAACAAAAGATACTGCTTAAAACTTCCTCGGGACCGGCTCCCTGGGTCATGGTGACAGGACACCATCCTCCAATTCCCACCCCCATTCCAACGGATTTAAGGTCTCGTCTTGGCCATATGAAGTATATATACCAAACGTGTATTTGAAACTAGACACGCTTGATATGCTCGGTCAACGCATCGACAGTCGGGATTATGCGAGCAAGATCGACTTTTTTTAGATTGCTGGCATCAGCATACATTTTTGCTCGATAGCTTTGGACGAGCTCAATCGCAGGTTTATCGCGGAACTCTTTGGGTGCCCCATAAAGAGCCAAAGCTAACCGAAGGCCATGATCTATTAAATTATCGATGGATACATGGTTTTGCTTAAATATTTCTGCAAATCCATGTAAATCATCGGATTTCTCAAAAATATCGCAGAATCCCCAATCACCACCGGGCACCCCCGCAGAGCCACCTCCGAACGCCCTCGGGTAATTTTAATGCCAGAATTGAATTCGGCATCCCCGAAAACCCCCGCGTAACGATTGTCGAGCAATTTTTCCGAGTTTCCAGTCGTTCTTATAATATTGCAAGTAATTATGCAATTGCAAAATGCATTTATTGCACCAGAATGCATTTTTCGAAAAATGGCATAACCACACCATACAGACTTTTTTCCTGGGAGCTTTCTGAACACAATGCAGAAAACCGCAGCTCGATATCTGCTGGCTCTAAAAATTCCTTTATTTCGGTCAATTTTGATAACACGGCCTTGATAACACCGTCATTTAAACCCCTTAGGATGGGACAAAAATTACCAAATTTTATACATATTTAGGTGGATTTTGAAGGAAGGCAACAGTGTTCGTAGAAAGTGTAATACCTATTGTGTTTTTATTAAAATAATAATTAAAACTAATCCTTTTACATTAAATTAAATTTATGACATGAAAAAGTTAGTATGCGAGAACTTTTTTTATTTTTGAGGTAGAAACAAACTTCCAGCGAGAAAGTTGTAGCTAATTAGATGGTCTTAAATTTTCATTTCAAACAATTTTCGATGGAACTTAAAGTTTGTTCAATAATCCAAAGTAAATAACCGCTATGTTTAGTTGTACGCGCCCGCCGTCGCGGACCACGGCTCCACGCTGTTCTGCCACAAAAGTTAGCTTCAATACTCTGCCTCGTCTGATTTGTTTTACTCTTTACATGCTGAGGAAGTTAAAATAATATAAGTAGGAACACATGGCAGTTCACAAACAAAATTAGACACCTAATCATATGGTTTAATGCAAACAAAGCAAGATATACAATATTCTTATTCTCCGTAAGAATAACATTGGACAACGTACAGTGTTTAGTACTTTCAATATCTCTGTAACCAACAGACGTAGAGAAATTATAAAAACACCAAATTGTTCGTCTATTTAAACCAAATTCAATGATGGAAAGTAAAGTTTGATTTACTAAAATATTATATGTAAAAAACTCAAAAAACCGCTCGGCACTAGGATGACTCATGCTCTGATGGCTCCATGTTGGATGTGTTTCGCGCTTTCGGGTGGCTTCAACTCACTGCTACTGCGTGGCCCCTCTATTGTATTCTATGCTCGCTGGTTTGTACTTCTACCTTGCGCTATAATGGTTGAGTTCAGCCGCACTGATCGGTGTCCACCGGTGGGAATCGTTGTCCCAGAACGCAAACTGATCTGACATCGGTTGACTGAAATAGCAGACTACTTCCGCTCTGATCAGTGATCTGCTCACCGTAACTAAACTACGGTGGATTGGTCACCGTAGCGCGGTAAAATTAAAATATTAGACTTTAGGAGTGTTCAATACGATGTTGATGGAATAATCTGTTCATAACGGATAGCAATGAAGTTCATAAAAGGATAGTAGAAGGTAATTGAAAAACGAACGTTTTATTAAATTTGATGGTGTTTATTTTTGTTAATGCTCAAACATAATTACATAAATTAAGTATACAATTTAAGAAAAGATTGATTATTGTGTGTAATATTTATATTTATTTACTGTATATCCTATGACTTATTATAAATAATTAGTTTTTTTTTCGTTATTATTTGTTTAATCCACAAGAGAACACTTTAAAATTATTAATACAGTAAATACATAAATATTGTAGGAAAGTAAGTTTTTATATTTCGAACTATCCAATGTGCTAAAGTTAAAACATAACATTATAAATTGTAAAACAACTTTTTAAGCATAAAAGATGGTTTTCAAAATAACCAAACTTAATTGTGGGCTGCTCTATTTTGTCTCTGTGTGCAAATACATAGTACGAACGTATTTATAGTACTGGTATTACCAAATTCGCTGCCATAAGAACTAAATTTTAAATGTTATCTTTACTATCGATAGCATTTACAGTTCCAACTCGATCCATTTTTGTTTACTTACAAATAAAATATGCTTCCACTTGCACTTACTGCAGCTAATTTAAAAGACCGCCACAACCTCTCACCGGTGTATTTGTAAAGCCTGTTCAGCCGCACTCATCTATGATCAGTTAAACGCTACGTCATCTGTCACCGGTCTGATTGGTCAGAAATTTACCGATCAGTGCGGATGAACTCAACCAGTGATTCATACTGCTTCGCTTCGCTCGCAGGATACAAACTCGGCCGTCGATCAGAAGATGCCCACAGGGAAAAATCCCTCAAGTGGTTTTGACCCGAGAACTTTTACGGTATTTTACGTTCTGATCGATTTTGGAGGAAACCAACTACAAGGCTTTTGTCAAAAAAAAACAAAATGTGCACAATTACGTCGTACATTCTTTTTAGAAAAAAAACTCTAAAAAGGTTTCATTCTAGAACGAAAAAACAGTTACTGCCGGTTTTGGGATTTTTGGCCAAAGAACAGAGCAACAACCAACGTGTGTAAATAATTTTGACCAAATCGGACTTAAAGAGTATGAATACATAAATTTTAATGGCACCCCAAAACGTGTTCTGGGGACCATGATCGGTGCTCATTTACTACTCCCGGCCTTAAGTCTCACCATAAGGGTAACTGCAACAGCTCATCCTATGGAAATTCGTTAATAATTAAATTTGTTTAATTCGTGGGTCAAAACCCACCAACGAATACTTCCCAATAACGAATTTTTTTACACTCTGGTAATGATTTGTTATTTACTAATTTACTGAATGTTTTAACAATCGTGAGTAAACAAACAGTTTTAGTTAAACATAACTTTAGTGAGGTTATATCATAATATTTGTATATTAAGTACCATTAAAATTCTCAGGGTTAAAACAATTTTCCACGACACGTTTGTAAACGATAAAACAATATTACAAAATTCTGGTTGTTAATAATTAACATACGATTCCAAAATAACGGTTTACATTTCATTTGGATATCGGCCAATCAAATAACGAACTTTACGAACATAATCATTCTAAACAATAATTTAAACATAGTAAATGTGTGCTGTCGTGGAACCCCCGTCAGGAACGAAGTTCATCACGCCTTTTCTTCAATTCTTTTACCAGCCTTAACGGCAACGCGTAATTTTAATCTTTCAATTGCCGTTTATTATTAGGATTTTTTTATACAAATACGTTTCCATACGTTTAATGTTATTAAAATAAAGGTGTAGAATTGATTATTATAACATCAAATCTAAAACGGTAAACACAGTTAAATGTCCATTCATTGTAAGTACATCCGATAAACATAAAAGGTTCGTTCATCCGTCTAGGCCTGACCTAAAATTATTTTATGTATGTTGCCGTTAAAGCAGGTAAAATAAATTAAACATGCACGCAATAATTTCAGGTTAGGTATAGACCGATGGACCAACATTTTATGTTTATTGGATGTATTTCAGCGCTTGACGATAATATCTGAACTACGCCGGACGGAACCGATCGTCTCTTAATTTAAATTGATGAACTAAAACACATGTTTCTTGAATGTATTTACATTCATTGCCATAGCAACCAATTAATAACAGTTTTTTTCGTTACCAATCACATTTTCTATTTAACTGCTACCGCAACCCGCGTTAAGGAACTTCGTTCCAAAAAGATTAAAGGACCAGTACTTTCAGTTATAGAATATTTATTGCCATCTGTCGTCTAGTTGTAATTCCTGCTTGTTTAACTGCGAGCGTACAATACCGAAACATTTATTTTAAACATTTTTTGGACTTGACTTATTTTAAACAGTGTGCATGGTGATCACTTTTTCTGTGTCAATGTTAAAAACTTGTATAGTGTTTGTACGAGTACTTTCTCACTATACTATAATATTATAGAGAAAGTATAGAGATCGCAAAAAAAAATGATGTTGAGATTTTTGTGAAAATGTCCGTTTTGGGACCCCTGAGTCCAAAAAAGTGATTTTTACAAAATGTCTGTCTGTATGTCTGTATGTATGTATGAATGTATGTATGTATACAAAGCTAGAGCGAAAACTATTTGATCGATTTCAAACAAATTTGCACCAAACGTGTCAAGTACGCCTGTACAGATGCACGAAAACGGTTTTGAAAAATTTTGAAAAACAACCCCCTTTTTGGCAAAAAAAAACCCCAAAAAATCAGTTATTATTTTTTTATAAATAAACGGTACCAGATAACTGCCACATACTTTCTCCCAGTTGAAACATTATACGTTCCAAAGAGTAGTGTAGGAGGTGGTTATTTAGAATTGCAAAAGTAGGAAAATGTTAACATGGAAAATATTAGATGCATGTATAAAACACATCCATATTATATTATTATATTATATTATTATTATTATTTAAACTATTCGATCGATTTCGAACAAATTTTCACCAATTATGTCAATAAGGCCTGTATAGATGCACGAAAAAGGGTTTCGAAAATTTTTGAAAAACAACCCCCTTTTTGGCCAAAAACCCCGAAAATCAGTTATTATTATTACCTAAACGACAATTTTTAGAAAGTTTTTTGCATATGGTAGTGTACATTAAGGGCTACAAATAAGCCAAATTTTATCAAAATCGTTAGAGCCGTTTTTGAGAAATTTAGATTTTTCTCGTTTTTTTGCCATTTTTGGGGGGTAAAACCCCTTTAAAAATCAAAAATTTTAAAAAATGCTAAAAACGCCTGGAGATATTCCAGAACTACATACACATACCAAATTTCATCAAAATCGGACCGTTGGTACGGTCTCCAGCTCTGTACACATCCTTACAGACACACTGACAGACATCACCAAAAAAACACTTTTTTGGGTTTAGGGAGCACTAAAACAAATAATTCCACTAAAAATATTTTTGGGTTCAGGGAGCACCAACACAGATAATTCCACTAAACATTTCTTTATGGTTCAGGGAGCACCAAAACTGATAATTCCACTAAAAATTCAAATTCGAAAATTTGGACGAAAACAATACTTTACCCATATACTACGTATAGGGTGGAGAAAGTAAAAAACGGCTTTAACGATTTTGATAAAATTTGGCTTATTTGTAGCCTTTAATATACCCTACCATTTGCAAAAAAAAAGCATCTTTCTTAAAATCCTCGTTTCTTAAAATAATAATAATAATAATAACTGATTTTTGGGGTTTTTTTGGCCGAAAAAGGGGTTGTTTTCAAAATCTTTTCGTGCATCTATACAGGCCTAATTGACGTGTTTGGTGCAAATTTGTTCGAAATCGATCGAAAAGTTTTCTCTCCAGATAATAATAATAGTATTTATTAGTTAATTTCCTACTTTAATAAAAAATCACCTCTCCTACCCCACCCTACAAGTCACTGTGAATCTGTTTAATAATTTAAATATGTTTGTGAGAAAGTATGTGCCAGTTCCTGGTACCGTTTATTGTTTAAGTGTTTTTACAGTGTGTGTTACGTGCATTTATTTATTATGACTGTGTTTGAATATCTGACGATGACATCGTAGCAATGTCGAAACCGGTAATATAAAAACAAACAAACCAGGATTGCGACGGACCAAATAAGGTAATAAACAAAAATTTTATTTTATTTTTAAATCCAATGTGGCCAAACGTGTATAGCCTATGTTTTTGTACAGACTAGTAGCAGTGTACGAATAACGCGGCAACTAAACTTGAAACCTAGAGTAGATAGGGTGTTTTGAACACTATAGGAAACTAGCTGACCCGTACAGCGTTGCCCGTGGTGGTTGGTATTTTCAGTCTTTTTAACGTAATTGTATTCTTTTTAAGTGTTCAGTCAGTGAGTCGTATTTGACTTTTATATATATATATCTTAAATAAAAAACACTATTGTCATAATAATAAAAGATCTGAAATTATGATTTTAGTAACTTTGCTTCCCCCAAACCTCTCCTAAAATTTCGAAATTTTGCATACCCTTTCTTAGTGAGCACCTATGGCCCTAGAGGAAGCTACATACCAAATTTCATTCCAATCCGTTCGGTATATATAGTTTTGAAGAAATCGTGATTTAATAACTTTGATCCCCCCACCATACCCCCTAAAATTTACAATTTTTCAAAACCCTAGAGGAAGCTAAATACCAAATTTCATTCCAATCCGTTCGGTAGTTTTGAAGAAATCTTTTTTTAATAACTTTCCCCCCCCCCCCCAAACCCTCCTAAAATGTCGAATTTTTTCAAACCCTTTCTTAGTAAGCACCTATGGCTCTAGAGGAAGCTACATACCAAATTTCATTTCAATCCGTTCGGTAGTTTTTGATTGATTGTTTTTTAATAACTTTGATCCCCAACAAACCCCCCTAAAATTTCCAATTAAAACCCTTTTTTAGTGAACACTTATGGCCCTAGAGGAAGCTACATACCAAATTTAATTCCAATCCATTCGGTAGTTTTGAAGAAATCGTGATTTAACAACTTTGATCCCCCTAAACCCCCATAAAAATTCGAATTTTTTCAAACCCTTTCTTAGAAAGCACCTATGGCCCATAGGAAGCTACATACCAAATTTCATTCCAATCCGTTCGGTAGTTTTGAAGAAATCGTTTTTTAATAACTTTGATCCCCCCAAACCTCCATAAAATTTCGAATTTTTTCAAACCCTTTCTTAGTAAGCACCTATGGCTCTAGAGGAAACGACATACCAAATTTCATTCCAATCCATTCGGTAGTTTTGAAGAAATCGTGATTTAAAAACTTTGATCCCCCCAAACCCCCCTAAAATTTCGAATTTTTTCAAACCCTTTCTTATTAAGCACCTATGGCTCTAGCGGAAGCTACACACCAAATTTCATTTCAATCCGTTCGGTAGTTTTTGATAGATCGTTTTTTAATACCTTTGATCCCCCCCCAAACCCCCTAAAATTTCCAATTTTTTAAAACCCTTTTTTAATGAACACTTATGGCCGTAGAGGAAGGTACATACCAAATTTTATTTCAATCCGTTAGGTAATTTTTGAGAAATCGTGATGAGTGAGTCAGTTAGTGAGTGAGTGGTATTTCGCTTTTATATATAGATTTTTGTTCACTCACAGTTTATTGTTATGTATACTTACCCAACAAAGTTGCAAACAACAGACTATGCTATAATCTTACAGGAACAATGCGCGCGCAGCCAACCAATAACTTGACGGAACAGGTAAATTGTACGAGTTGGCAGATACGGGAATGTTATTACAATTATTAGTTTATTTATCAGCTGTTTATTACTATTTAGTGAATATGGCCATATTCCACACCCATACAACCCTACTTTCAACTTCTAAATTTAAGTTTTCCCTGTTACTGATGACTCTATTTTTTAAAACTATATATCGTTAGATTTGGCTTGAAATTTCCAACAAATTTGCATTCTTGAAATTGTCTTGTAAAACATAGTTTTCGAGATATTTACATTCGAAATTTGTTAACAGCCACCATTTTGAAACGGTTAATTGCAAGAGAACAAATTTTTAATGGTATATGTGTCGTAATGAGATCATCATCCGTACAAATTTTCAGCATTGTATCTTTAACCGTTTCCGAGATATTGCCACTTTTGTGAAAATCACATACGGACGGACAGACGGAAAACGGGGCGAGATAGGCCACATGTTTATGTGACAATTTTTGTTTATTTTGGCCTGCTGAATAACCTGGAAAAGTTTCGGACAGCCGAAGTTGAAGCTGTATAATATGTTGCCGCATTTTCAAGTCGGATTTGGTACACACGTTCGTTGTCTAAGTCGCTTGGACGAGTTCGTTAGCCGAAAAAATCCAACAACCGGAAGCATGTTTTTTCACCAGAAGTAATTTTTTATTAATTTTTTTATTTGTTTTATTTTTTCCGCTTACACACTTCTCAGCAAGGGATATTTAATTAAATTACAAGTGAAAAAACATAGACCAAAACCGGGAGTTGAACCCGGGACCTTCACGTTTCCGTCGTGATGCTCTGCCAACTGAGCTACCCTGATATCTCCAGATATTGGTCGATGTTATCTCACTTGTACGGTTTTACTGCAATTATTGAATTAACAGATGGAATACCTCGTGTATACGACATTGAAAACAATCTCAAATCTTATTTCGCAGCTTACAGTGGTGTTATTATTATTGTTTTTCCGCTTACACAATTCCTCAGCAAGGGATATTTAATTAAATTACTAGTGAAAAAACATAGACCAAGACCGGGAGTTGAACCCGGGACCTGCACGTTTCCGTCGTAATGCTCTGCCAACTGAGCTATCCCTGATATCTCCAGATATTGGTCGATGTTATCTCACTTGTACGGTTTTACTGCAATTAACATCGACCAATATCTGGAGATATCAGGGTAGCTCAATTGGCAGAGCATCACGATGGAAACGTGAAAGTCCCGGGTTCAAATCCCGTTCTTGGTCTATATTTTTTTTACTTGTAATTTAATTAAGAAGTAATTGTTTTCAGTTTTTCTTGGTAGAAGTTTTGAGGTTTATCTAAAAATTAATTAATTATACAAACGTAAAATACCATAAAAGTACCCGGTTCAAATCCACGTGTGGACACCTTCTGATCCGAGGCTGACGGCTGAGTTTATACGCTGCGAGCGAAGCGAAGCAGACCAAAACCCGAGGCCGCAAGGTCGAAGCAGACCATAACCCGAGGCCGCAAGGTCGAAGCAGACCATAACCCGAGGC
>JAGFPH010005772.1:7179-45667 GCA_018207615.1 Philaenus spumarius
CCTATGGCCCTAGAGGAAGCTACATACCAAATTTCATTCCAATCCGTTAGGTGGTTTTGAAGAAATCGTTTTTTAATAACTTTGATCAACCCGAAACCCCCTAAAATTTCAAATTTTTTAAAACCATTTTTTAGTGAACACTTATGGCCCTAAAGGAAGCTACATACCAAATTTAATTTCAATCCGTTCGTTAGTTTTGAAGAAATCGTGATTTAATAACTTTGATCCCCCCAAACTCCCCCTAAAATTTCGAATTTTTTCAAACCCTTTCTTAATTAGCACCTATGGCCTTAGAGGAAGCTACATACCAAATTTCATTTCAATCCGTTCGGTATTTTTGGAGAAATCGTGATGAGTGAGTCAGTGAGTTGTATTTCGCTTTTATATAATATAATATATTATATAGATAATAATTGCTGGTCGATGGTAGTACACATACAAAAAATACGAATACAATAACAATTAGTGGATTCGAAGTACCTAATGGTTTTCTAGGAAAGTCTTAAATTAGTTGCTAGTTTGTAACACGGGCTTGTAGAACTTTGTAGTTTTTATTTGCCTTACAATTTTCGTATTAAAATTTGTTTAAGTTAAGAATAAGGCACCTATGAAGTACTTCGTTTTAAGTCACTTGTAAAAATATTTAAAACAATTTACAACAACGTTTAAGAATTGCTTGCTTAAGCGAGTAAACAAATTAGATAAATAGATAATTTAGTCGTTTATTGAATAATGAAAAAAAAAATTAAATTAAAAATCAGGCATAATAAAGATAGCTTTCTCTTGTAATAGTATATTTATTTACTAAAAATTAATAATTTTGATTTAATTTTAGATTTCTGTTTATTTTAGTCGCAATCCTTCATTTTTTACAAAGACTCAATGTAACTCAAGAAATAGCTAAGATATTGAATTCAAATATCTTAGCGTTTTCAAGCTATTCAAATATCTTGAATTTAATATCTAAATATTGAACTCAATATCTTATCTATTTCTGAAGTTACAGTGAGCTTTAATAAAAGTGACGGATTTTTTTTAAGTTACTAAAAATTTTTCATTTATTTCAATGGTATACAATCCTATCATGTATAGCCCCCTTAGGTTTTTTTCGTGACATCCTGCACGTATCACATCGATCAAGAGAAAATCGACTGACAGACAGAAAAACTAGCAGTACTATATATTGGTTTCGTGTTTTCCTTTTAACGGAAGGAACCGTGCACGATTTGATTTAATTGTCAGCTAAAACAAAAAGGGGAGTAACTATTGTACATGCAGCGATCATTTAATATTTAATCAACTCCTATAAAAGCGAGTGTACGTCCGTACGAGCGTGAGTAACATATAATTCAACAACTGATTTCACCCATCATCTGTAATACATAAACAAACCCGGCGTAGATTATACTTTGGGGTTATGTTTACAACTTCAATCATTGTAATTTCTTGTGAAAATGATTTTTTTTATATGACTTATATAACTAATGTATGCTATAAAATACGTTATAATATTTGCTTTGAGGTTATAAATAGTATATAAATACAAACTTGTATCATCAATATTATTCGTTTATACAAATTTAAGAAGAGATACCTATTCGCTTAACTTCGGAAACATTCGTACATCTTCGTATAACAAATAAACATTTACGATTATTAATTTCTTCACTATAATATTAATAACTTCTAAATCATTTTTTATCTATCAATAGGAAATAAAAAGTAAGTTAAAAGATAATATCTCTATCTTTCTTTAAATATATAATCTATATATATATAAAAGCGAAATACCACTCACTCACTCACTGACTCACTCATCACAATTTCTCAAAATCTATAAAACGGATTGAAATGAAATTTAGTATGTAGCTTCCTGTAGAGCCATAGGTGCTTACAAAGAAAGGGTTTTAAAAAATTGGAAATTTTAGGGGGTTTGGCGGGTAAAAATGACTAAATCACGATTTCTCCAAAACTACCGAACGGATTGGAAGGAAATTTGGTATATAGCTTCCTCTAGGGCCACAAGTGTTCACTAAAAAAGGGTTTGAAAAAATTCTAAATTTTAGGGGAGGGGGTTTGGGTGTGTCAAATTTACTAAAAATACCCATATTTAACTTTGATTTGTCTCTTCGTGCAAAGCCGGATTGGGCCAGCTAGTAACGTATATAAATCAAAACTTTTAACAAACAGGCCTAATGTTTAATCCTTATAATTGTACACATTTACCGAGTTAAAAATCCCCGTTAGCATAGTTAGGTAGGCCTAGATAAAGTCAGTTGTTTCGATGATACACTCAGTTGTGTAAAAATACACAATAGTATTTTTTTAATGATGTATTTCTGATGTGTATCCAATTAACCTGCATGTGATTTTTCACGGGGGTTTACTAGTGAAAATATAAAAAGAACGTACTTTAGACTTTCGTGTTGCACCCAAATTAACAACAAATGTACATTTACCATCTTCGTTTTACTCAAATGATATATTTCCAAAACCTACTTGAACATCAGACATCAATGAGTAACGTAGACTGTTATACTTACAAGGGCATTACAACACAGTGCAGTTTTTGTTCCCGTAATGTGTAAGCCTGATTCATAATGTAACCTAAGATTTGATGTATCGTATAACCATAGCGTTGAACGCGTATATAAGGTGGATGGACTTTGCAATTAGCATCGAGTCTTGTCAAGTACTTCGACATCATAACTTCAACATGTTCAAGTTGGTAAGCATATATTCTATTATCTTTTATTTGTAAAATCGTCCATATTGAAAGATTGTAAATTTTTGTACTATTCAAATTTGAATTAATCAATATATAGGGTGATTTGCATAAGGTACAGAGGACTTTGTGAGCTGATTCTACCAGCAAAAATAATTCATGTAAAAATAGTAATAAAACTTTATAAAAACGTAGGTCCGGAAATGCTTTGTTTTCTAGTTATCCGCAATTTTTATTTTTAATAAATCTATATAAATAAAAATGTAGATGTTCGTTTGTTTAAAATCTTAAATCTCCAAAAGTTCTTCACCTATTGCTTTGAAATTTTCACAGAAAGTTTCATTTGAATTCACCCGTGTTTTTATATACTTTTTGAAAATAACGCCACGTTAGACGTAAAAACAACACAAACCATACTAAATATTTTACGTCAGTGGGAACGCCATACTAAATAATACATAAATATATTTATTGTTGATACAGTAATCAGCAGTTTGCTCCAATATTTCCATTTACGGCTGAATTAAACCTTTGAAACAATTATTTGTATTTCTAACTTTTAGGTTAGGTTTTTCTTTGTGTGTATCCCTGAGCATTGCTGGTTATTTTAAATTTTATTATAACTGCTGTTATAAAGTATACGAAATAATTTGATTGGAACATTTAACTTTATTTACAATCTTAGCTTTGGGGTTATTAATAATCCTACAACTTTATTATAAATAAAACATAACATAATTATGTGTATAGAAGGTTCCAACGGGGTTGGCGTGCGGAGCATGCAGGGGTCTCCCTTAGCACTTAATATTTCAAAGTAGAAAAAATATTGAGCTCAAACTTTGTTTAACTATTTTTGTAGCATAACCGTTTATCACTGTAGGAAAAACCAGAACAGCCTTTTGAATATTTTCAAAATGGCGGCTGTTTAAAATTATTAGTGTCAAATATCCAAAAAACCTACTAACTTTACAAAAACATAAAAGTAGGCCAAGTATTTACTTTATTAATAACAAACAGAACTGTTTTGTATTTTATCTGGAGCTCAACTGATAACAGAGATATTAACATAAAGCAAAAATGTAAGATACAAGGGGTGCAGATCTGACACAAACATGAAGTTGAAAAGCTAAGTTTTTAATGGAATCAGTTAAGAAGTGCTCGGAACCTTCTTAGAATAGGAACCCTTTATATTAATTATTTAAAAGGGTTTGCAACATCTTATAATAAATGCATAAAGTAAAAGTTATTGATGTAACGCTTATCTTAAGGTGCGCAATACCCGGGTGAAACAGTCCCACACAGTACTCTTCAATATTACTTCTCTTTCAGCGAATTTTGAAAATTATCTTTAGCAATTGCAGAAAATCATTAATAAACCTCTAAATCATAATTCTTAGATGACAATAATGGTAAATTATACATTTTTATTAATAATATTTGCTTATAAACAAGACAAAATATCTGATTTTCTGTATAGTCACTTGAAAAATATCGAGACGAATTTTGCTACCTAATAACTATGCTTTGGTGCTTTCTGCAAATTTGAATGTAGTGTGCACATAGCGTAAATCAAAAATAGGGCCTCCATTAGTAAAAACAAAAGTGTATACAAGCGAAATCTATTTGCGCTCGAGCGCCTTACCAATGCAATATTGCCTTATGAATGTTAACTCCGCTCATTGATGCATTTTTTACTCGAGTGGTATTGAAACATTAAGGGTGTTGTGTTGACAGTAATACTGAATAAATAGTTTAAATAACAAAATGAGGAAACTATACAAAATAAAGGGTTCCTTTTTATATATTTTGCCACAATGATATGAAATACATACTAACGATAAACCATTATTTCATTTCTCCAAAAACAATCACTCATTGGCATTTACTTTCAAACAAAGCAAGAAAAAGTACGTCAATCTATTAAAATGAGTTTTGAATTTAATAGATAATGTCTAGCATACTAGAATGGTAATAAACCTTTCAAAAAATACAATAAATAAGTGTTTAAATCTGATTTCAAGCTAAAAATTAGGAATTAAACTCAAACTAGATTCAGCATAAAATTAAGGTCAATTGTACACTGTTTTGAAATGGTAATAATAATAATAATATGATGATGATAATCAAATTTTGAGTTGACTAATACATACAAAATTAAATTAAGTATATTTGCAAATAAATTTTAAATCTTAAGCTATGCTAAAAGGTGTATATTGAAAAACTAA
This sequence comes from Philaenus spumarius, assembly GCA_018207615.1. NCBI lineage: Eukaryota > Metazoa > Arthropoda > Insecta > Hemiptera > Aphrophoridae > Philaenus > Philaenus spumarius. The sequence goes on from JAGFPH010005772.1 coordinate 12,130, forward strand.
AAAACTTGTTATTAAAACTTTAGTACTTGACAGTTGTATTTTTCGTTTTGTAATTGAAATATTTAAAACAATACTAAATAATTTGATCAAAATTCGTGTTTAAACCAATTACGATGTTCCGGTTTATACTTCTCTTATATTTCTGTTGTACATATTATATATATATTGGTAAGAACACTTTCTAACTGTGGTGACCCAAGAACTTTTAATATTTTCAGGCAATCTTCGCTCTCCTTTTCGCCGCTGTATCAGCCGGCTACCTCAGCGCCTCCCTTGGAGTGGCAGCCCCTGCGACACTCAGTTACGCAGCGCCCGCAGCCCCTGCCGTCGCCACTTATGCCTCTCCTTCAGTCAGCTACGCGGCACCGTCCGTAAGCTACTCCACTCCTGCCGTGAGTTACGCCGCCCCTGCCGTCAGCTACGCCGCCCCTGCCGTCAGCTACTCCTCCCCTTCCGTCAGCTATTCCGCCCCCGTTGCCGTCAGCTACTCCGCACCAGCACCCGCTCCCTCTGCGACTTCTTACCAGAACACGTATAGGATCTCCAACACTGTCCGTGCCGTTACTCCTGTCGCCTCCGTAGTGGCTACTGCACCCGTAGCCGCTGTTGCCGTCGCTCCTGTTGCCGCTGCCCCTGCTATTTCCTATGGTTCCAACATTGTTGCTGGAGGATACGGTTATGGTGGTTACGGGTATGGAGCACGTAGCTATGGCGGATACGGACGTAATTGAGGACGTTGCATTGACTATAAAAATGTTACCATTTAAAATGCCTTTTGTTGTAAATGGTTCATTTTCGACCACACATCGTACAGACTTGTATTTTGTAATTCCTATATTTAATTTTTTTAGAGAAGAATAAACTATAAATAATGTAAACCAGAACAATTTGTTTCAAATTCCATTTCTTCATTTTCATATTTTTATTTCAACTTATCTTTATTTTTTGACACATCCTTTCCTCTTGTGGAATATACAGTGTGGTTTATAACTAAATTCCACAAAAAAAAACTAAATATAACATAAAATAGAAGAGTTGAATATAATAAAATTTGCTACAACGTTTTTTGTACTTTTTGGGGTAGGCTATATGAAAAAGTACATAATAATTTTAAAGGGCTTTACTAGATAATAACTAAACATATGGATTAATAGACATTTTCAGAAAACTGTCTTCCAAATAATGGTTCTAAAAGTATTATGCTGTACAAATCTGTATTAAATGTCTGGAAACTCGTAGAGGACTAATACATTATTATATCACATTCAAAGTCTTTTCATTACGGCAAATAATTCAAACATCTTCAATCTAACTTATTTTGTTAAATGGAAAATTACTGTATACGTGAGCTTCGCCTACATTTAACAAAAAATTCAGTAATGAAAGCCATTTTTTAATATAATCTTTCCTCATTTAACTGTACTGGTAATCTATAAATTTTTACATCCAAATAAAATTTAAGTGTCTGTCTGAGATTTCGAATTAAGGGTCTGCTCCAGTAAACGATAAAGCAACCGGAAACGCAAGCGCTTCTCTCTATAACCGTATCTAAACAGTGCAATTTCTTGCAAAGGAGCGCTTTTACATTGCCTCATCTCAAACCATTTTATAAATCCATCTTTTGTAATGGAGTGCTGAAAAAAGAACTGAATATTCTTTATAAAATTTCAGATCTGGCTTGCAAATTACTTTTCATTATTAATTTTGTATTGTGTTAGGAAAAAATCAAACTTTGTACTTACAAAATGTCAATTACATAACAAAAGAAAAGCATTTTTTTAAATCTAAAATTCAAAACGGATGCATATTGTAATTGTGCTTAAAATAAGACCTTGCAAACAATTTTATGATAAAAGATAAACGAAATAAATGGTTTGAAATTTAACATTGCTCTTATGCGATAAAAATCCAAGATGGCCGCCACTACAGCAGACCCTTGAGTAGTTTTTTCTAAGCCCATATGGTAATTCATTTATGCCGAAAGCTAAACAAACATTTATAATTTTTGTGACCGGAAGTAACTTGTTTTTAAAATTTTTCCTACAAGAAATAAACTTTTTGGAGTTTTATCTACAAATATAAATGTAGAATATTATTTTGCACATTCTATATGTTACGCAACCTTATATAGCTCACAAAGCGAGTTTTTCCGCTGCGAGTGGAACGAAAGAGCGCGTGTGTCGAAGATGGAGGCTTAGGTGCAAACAAATTCTACTAATATATTTCGTACACAAAGGCAGCTATTCAGCACCATCGTGAGTAGACCTATTTACCAAATTGTTGGTTGAAACACTAAAACATATAAAATTAATTTTGGAAATTTTCTCAACTCACGTCAGCGATTCAGCTGCGTGGTCGAATTATTTGTTGTGAGTCTGTTTGTCCAGGACAATCTCCAGAATGGCTGAACCAATTTTGACGAAACTTTCTTTTGCATGTTGGACAGGGAGCCAGGGCTCGAAAACCCACGTCATAAGGTACAAAATGTTGGATATAACCACATAAACTGCTTGGGTGTGGTTGTGAAAAAAGCTTTGTCTTACTTGTCAGACCGGGGGCTTAACGACGCTACAGATTTTAGAAATTTCGAAAAAGGGTCAAAAATTACGTGATAAGAAACATGGTTTACGTTGATGGCATTTTGACTGCGTTCGCACCCTGAACTCAAAACCGTTCAGTAAGACAAAATTTGTGTGAGCTTTAGAAGAATAAGACAAAATCTAAATTTTGAAAAGGGGATAGAAAAATTAAGTTATATGATACATGGAAATATCTTGCTTCATCAAGTTAGTACTAAAACGCATAGTAAGTCAAAATTGTTTTGGTCTTTCTACTTAAAGACAACACTTTTCCAAAAATTTAAAAAAATTGAGTCTTAGGTAATAATTTTTAAGGTGTATTTTAAGTAATTCAATACTACTTAAAAAAAGAGGTAAAGTTAAATTCAAGATGGTGTATCCAAGGCTGTCTAAAATTTTGAAAATATCTTCTGTTAAAAATAAAAATATTATCTCTTAAATTATTATTGTTATTACACTAGGGGCTCATCCCCTGCTCGCTTCGCTCGCCATCCAACACTGCGACTAATGCCGAAGCAAATGCAAACAATTTATTGTATAGTCTGATATTTTCACGAAAATTACGATTGATCAGGACTGAGGCACTTGGATCTACAAAGTATCTTGAGTCGGACAGAGATCGAAATTGACAAAACCATCCCAAATAGTTGGAATTTCGGCACGAGGTGTAATTTCATCATTACTATTCAAATAATCAATATTCTAAACAAATTGTTACATTGCCAACTAAAGGAACAATTTAATTTGTAGCACCACATGTTTGATTTATAAAACAGTAAGCCTTCTGTTTGCATTTACATAATTTAAAAAAATCTGTTAGTTGTAAAGAATAACTACCTGATTTAAAATTTTCCAAATTGGTTGCAAATAAACGTGTTTTGGTTCATCGTAGGCTTAACCTAATAAGTTTTTGATCCACATCTGCTGTTTTATTTATAACTAGAGGAACCCCCTTCGAGCTCCGCACCCCAACCCCCCGTTGGAACCTTCTATACACATAATCGTGTTATGATTTCTTTATAATAAAGGTGTAGGATTAATAATAACCCCAAAGCTAAGAAGGTAAATAATGTTACATTTTCAAATCAAATTATTACGTATATTTTATAACAGCAGTTATAATAACGGTTAAAAGAACCAGCAAGGATCAGGTCTACACTTTAATAAAAACCTAACCTAAAAGTTAGAAATACAAAGTTTGAAATTAGATGTAAATAGAAATATTAAAGCAAACAGCTGTTAACTGTTATTATGTTCAATTGGTTGCTATGGTAATAAATGTTAATACATGTGTTGATTTATTAGTCTAGGCCTAACCTAAGAATTTTTTCCGACTAAATCTACAAAAATATTGAAATAAAATATTGTTTTTATTGAAATAAATTATAGCTTGTTACTCAGGGATAGTGTAGCTTTTTATTAGTAAAACTATTTTTTCAATCGGTTCAGTAGTTTCAGAGATTATTCCAAAAATATAAACAAACAAACAAAAAAACAAACGTTACCTCTTTATAATATTAGTATAGATATAGATATATAACAACAGAGGTTGACTTATAATTCAGTTTGATTTATCTAATAAAAAATAATAAAAAACCGTCAGCTGTGGGAAATTATAAATTTGCCAAATTGGTTGCAAATGAAATGTGTTATGGATCATTGTAGGCCTATGGTAAGTTTTTGATAAAAATCAGCTCTTTCATTTATAGAATACAACAAGAGACGTTTGAATTTAATTGTAATTCAGTAAGCATATTTCATCGATTTTTACTTGTGTTTGATTTTAGTTTGTTTATCCAACCTAAAAAGCTGTTGGTTGTGAATAATAATAAACTGATTCTAGATTTACTAACGAACGAAAACAAACAAACTCGAATCAGCTGTTTTATCTGTGTTATGGCTAGAAGTGTATACCCCGAGTTTGTTTACTATTTTTACGTAAAATACAAATTTCGCTAAATCCTTTCACAGTGTCCACTTTCACATAAAAGTATACCTTTATATTTTCTTATTTGTATGTTAAGAAGTTGATTCTATATCAGTCAGTCATTCAGAACTGTCAAGCCAATTAAGTGTTTGCCGACTTGTTTAATCACTGTCTCCAATAAGCGGTACGTTAGAATAAAAGCCAAAACCTTTTTAAGTAAAATTTCCAATTTGGTAAATTTATTGCTTAGTACTAGTCGAGCCGATAAATGTAAAGGCTAAGACAGTATCGATCAGAGGAAATATTGGCAATAAAGTAACATTGCAGAGTTCTGGAATTCACGGATATACTTTGACAGAAATATGGATCCATTAGATCAGCCAGCGTGACCGATTATCAACGCTCGGATGGATATTTGTTCAGTTTAAATTATTTGAAGTCGTAATTAAATTTAATGAACTTATTCTTTCACTTCCGACAAGGTAAAAAATACATATTCTGTAAGGTAACGAAAGAGGTTTGTCGCAGTTGATTTATCAGAAAAGTACTCAAAAACTTAGTTTTCATCACACTGTATTGAAATTAATAATTTCGCGTCACACTGCTTCAAAAACAACTGTTTTCAATACACTGTTTCCTAGGACCAAAAGACGTCAGCTGGATTCGACGTCATCGGCTGTTACTTTTCTTTTCTATAACCTACCAATTGAACGAACTATTTAACGAAGGTAAACAATCGATAAAAACAACTGATACATTCGATTGTAAATAAGCGATAAAACAGCTGTTAAAATTGATATTAGTTCGATATGGCAATAGATAGTCCGAAGTATTCGATCTGGAAATCGTCAGAGGTTAGAGTAGTGTTCGATCTTAGCTTTGTTATGTGTAATTAATTATACGCCTTTCTTATAATAACGTTAAACGTATGGAAACAGTAAGTATTTGTATAAAAAACAATCTAATAATAAACGGCAATTGAAAGATTAAAATTATTGTATGTATGTTGCCGTTAATACAGGTAAAATAAATTAAATACACACAATAGTTAGATTAGGCCTAGACTTTCAGCGCTTGATGATAATATATGAACTACGATGGACATAACTGATCGTCTCTTAATTTAAATTGGTGAACCAAAATACATGTTTCTTGAATGCATTTACATTCATTGCCACAGCAACTAATTTGGTAACGTTTTTTCCGTTACTCGTATTTTTTATTTTTCATTGTCATAGCAACCAATTAATAACACTTTTTTCGTTACACATTACATTTTCTATTAACTCCTATCGCAACCTGCGTTAAGGAACTTCGTTCCAAAAACAAAGAGGTAATTTCTCCTACAACAAAGAGATATCAAAACTATTCTTTACATTATACTTCTGAGCAGATGACATTATATTTAGGTCAAACATGGCGGCCGCTTTCGTAAGGCTGCATTGACTCTATCGAATCACTGTAGTTTCTTCTATCAGTAATGGTTATGCATTTGAAATCAGCTGTTCTCAGTAATTTAACTAGCAGTATAAACGTAAATAAAATGCAAACACTATTGTTTGTGGTTGGAAATCCGCAACTGTAGCAAAAGGGTGAATAAAAGAATCACAGCAAGAAAAGTAGATTTGTCTCAAAAACTGTTCAGAAACATCAGCAGCACGAGTACTAGCAACAAAGCAGCTGAAAGTAATACAATGGAAACTCTAAAGTCACCAACATTTCAAATCATATAGAATAAACTGACAAACAATAGTATTTCATCTCTAGGACCGAAAGTGACGCTTTTCGATACGAGCTCAAGTTTAAGGAAAATCAGCGAAGAACAAAAAGCCACTTATGGGACGTGAGATGAACGATACTTTTCATCACTTTGTGATTAATATATTAATAATAAATTTGGTATATATATATTTTTTAAATAAACTATCGTTTCTCAGTAACATTCCTGAAGTACAATGACAACATAGTTTAAGTTTACAGCACTACTAACTAAATTATTGAGATCAGCTGATTTTAATATCAATAGCGATACAAATAAATACCTTCCTTAATTCTTAGTATTTATAAGATTAGGCATTGATTTTTAAGGAAAAGTTTATCTTGTCTTCGCTGTTTTATTCTGTCCTTATTTTATCGCTTTTAACCGAGAATAGCCGCAAACATTACATGGCAACAATACATTTGACATCAGCTGTTCCAATAAATTAATTGGAACAGCTGATGTCAAATCATCGCGTAATATTAATAGACACAATTTTAATACTTTTACATGAATAAACGTACTGATGTATACGTTTTGAATAATAAGTTATAAGTTTATTTATTTTACTTAATACTTGTAAATAGTATCAAAATGTAGTTTTTATTGTTACTCATGTTTGTTTCTTTGTTAAAATCGTTATTGTATCTAATAAATTAAGACGACATTTCAAATCATAATTATTATAGATAGCGCTACTGGTGTTATAATTTATAACTAATTTAGATGTCGGCAAACATTCCAGCTGATTTTGCCAACCTGGACCGGCAAACGCTATTTTCAATATTCAAAGCTGATACTGAAAGTAACTATTTTCGATACAGTGTGATGAAAATGACTTAACATAAATAACAATGAAAACTGCAACATTAATATAAACTTCCATTCATAAGTAAATTGTCAATCTATACACATAAGTAAAATTAAAGTGTCCGTCAGTGGTTTTAAAATATAAGTTTTTTTCTAAGCTAACTATGATTATTCATACATTACTAAAACCTAACTGTCTGTCTGTTTGTCCGTGCTAATCTCCGGAATGGCTGAACCGATTTTGACGAAACTTTCATTAACACGTAGAGGAATTTTCGGAGAATATTTTATGGTACTTTTATTCCAAAAATATTTCAAATTCCTGCTGAATTTTTTTTTTATTATCTACAAAATTAGGGACTTTGACAAATGTTGGGGCTATTGCAAGTCTATTTTGATCTATGATTTACATTACGTACAGGTCACAGCTATCCTCCCCCTCCAACCCCCTCATAGGCTATACTGCATCTCGAGATAAAGGTCAAGTTTTTACCTGTCACAAATGAGAGATTTACACCTACTGTGGTGGTTTTTCTTTGCGTTTTCTTAGTAGAGTTTATGCGAGCTCTGAAGCACGTAACATTTTCAACTTTTATACGATTCTATTCGTCTATCGTTCTGCCTGTCTGTATGTCAGACTGTCGGACTGCCACAGTCAATTATCTCCGGAGCGGATACAAGTATTACAATTAAATTTGACATAGTTTCCAATATATTCATATCAACTCCAATAAAAGCGAGTGTAGTATAGCAATTATATAATATAACAGCTGATTTCACAAATCATATGTTATACTTAAACAAAACCTAGCGTGCGTAGATTATACATTGGGGTTATGTTTCCTACTTCAATCAATAATATAATGTCTTTTGAAGTTGTTTAAAAATAGAGTTATATAAATAATGTAGGCTATAATACGTTAAAAGATTAACTTTAAGCTTATAAAATTTATACTAGGGGCTCTGCCCCTGGACGCTTTGCGTCCCAACCCCGCCTCGGCCTTTGGCCTCAGATAGCTGCTTCGCTTCGCTCGCAATTGGAAAATACGCTAAAGATTCTCGTTAATCTTTGACTCGTTTGTACATTGGTTTGTAAAATTATGAAACCAGGCTTAAATATATTTACAGTAATTACAAGATGAATAATAACCTCAAATACATGCTTTAGAAACGTGAGAGGATTTCATTACGATTTTAGTCCTAGTTCTACTATCTTCTGTCAACTAAAGTTTTGAAACCAGGCCTAAATATACAGTAGTAAACATAACCTCAATACTATATTTCAGAAATGAACCAGGCCTATATTACAAATTTGACTATTAGAGTTTATCCATATTTGCCAAGTTTACTTTTTTTTGACAAAATAAATTGTTAAATCATTCCCAATTTATTCTAATACCAACGTGCTAAAACAGTATAAATTAGCTTGTTTTTTTTAACAGTAATTAAAAACTATCCAATGAACAGCTGATTTTGGATAGTACTCAATCTCATGGCTTGTTTATAAACAGCTGTTTCGATTGCTTTATTTACTATTTCGTTGTTATTTTGTAACCAACATGGCAACCCATAAGACCCTATGTTAAAATTTTTAAACTTTTAAATTAGATTTTCTAAAAAAAATGAGTTTTTACACGAAATACAACTGTATGGGTGTACTTAAAAATCAAAACTACACCTAAATACAAAATTTCTTTGAATTCGTTAGAGCCGTTTTCGAGATCCGCGTCAGATACAAAGATCCAAGAATTGCTCATTTAAAGTAAATGGATTAAAGTAATAGGATAAATAGAGCAGTTTATCATCATTATATTCATTTATACAAATTTAAAGAAGACCAGTGTTCTCGGAAATGTTACACAATTGATTACAGAACTGTAATATTGCGATATTGTAACATAAACATTAAATACTAAGTGAACTGAAAACAAACATAAACAATAATAAACGGTATCAGTTAACTGACACAAACTTTCTCCCAACTTACTGTGTCAAAATAATATTGTTTTTAATCATTTTATTTACTACTTTTTAGAAAAAAAAACAAAAAATAATATTCTACCTACGTCAATCGTATAAAAAAATTATTGTCCCAGGCGGGATTCGATCGCTCGACCTTTGAATTACTGGCCGTGCTCACTACCGTGGTGCTACCCCGTGCGGCCGCCGCCGCGATGCTAGACTGACAACACAAACTTGTTTATTTTTAAACATTTCCCCAATAATTATAAAACGCCGAAGTTTTGATAAAAGCGGGTGGTGTCATTTTGTTTGGCATCTTAAGCACTATAAATACTGAAAATTTGATCAAAATCGTTAGAGCCGTTTTTGAGAACTTTGCATTTTTGTCGTTTTTTATGGGTTTTTAGGGGTAAATTACCCTTAAAAATTAAAAATTCCAAAAAATGAAAAAATGCCTGGAGATATTAGGGTTTAGTACCTACATACAAAATTTCATGAAAATCGGACCAATAGTTTCCTCTCTGGTCGTGTATACATACATACAGACTGACAGACAGACACCACTCTAAAAACACTTTTTTGGATTCAGGGAGCACCAAAACAAAAAATTCCACTAAAAATATTTTTGGGTCCAGGGAGCACCAACACAGATAATTGCACTAAACAATTTTTTGGGATTCTGGGAGTACCAAAACAGATAATTCAACTGAAAATTCAAATTCGAACATTTTTACGAAAACAATACTTTCTCCATATACTACGTATAGGGTAGAGAAAGTAAAAATTTAGACAACAATGTGACATGTTATAAATGGAATTATTTAGTTTTCTGAGTCAGCTGTTTATTTAAATGAAATTAATTAAGACAGCTGTTTATTAAAGTGGCATTACTTAAGATAAAACACGTGTGACGTACACTCAATAAGATGTTTCTTCCGTAAGAAATAAATGGGAAGTTTGATGACTAAGCGGACAGAGCCCAAGTAGTTGAGGATAAAACATATGACTTTTGTAACATCTAGAGAAAAATCCCTTTAATTTGACACATCAATCGTCAAAATAGGTCAGGAAATAAAAGCGTGGCTGATCAACGAATTAAGAAGCGTGGCTTAGGTAATTAAAAAGTTTGATATACCCCTTCGTTTAACATCGGAAACATTCGTACACCTTCGTATAACCACTGTATTTGGATAACCTAATAGAACTCCGATCCAATGCAATATTTCAATCCACTGGAAATTCGACGATAGTGGCTCTATCTATTGGGGAAACCACGGAAGCGGTGTGAAGCACCAATGCTACCAATGATTTCTTCCTAGTGCTACCTCGCGGCGAGATCATGCACTATTTTCCCGACAACCTTTTTTTCGGCACACAGCCCCCGTATGCATGCATGATCTATTTTATTATTCATGATCTATATTATAACATATAAACATATTCCATTATTAATTTCTTCATTATACAGTAGTATTAATAACTTTAAATTAGTTTGATATATCAATATGAAATAAAAAATAATTAAAATAAAATATTTGTATCTTTATTTTTATATATAAGTACCAGGAGACCAAGCTAAAGCTCGATTATAAGCAGGGCTATGATTTCAATAATAAATATTGGATTATTGAGTTTTGAGGTTAGGCCTATAACATTGAACAACTAAATGAAGGGTATATACAACATTAGGCTTACCTGTAATAAAAATACAGTTTAAAGGATTAACCACAATCTCAACGCTATGCCTCAGAAATAAGTCAGGCCTAAATTAAAGTATTATTTCAATATCGATTTATTCCTAGGGCCTAGTTCGCTCACGTCAATAACTACTATTATTGCAAATTTCTGTGAACATCATTTCGGTTAGGTCTATAACATTAAACAACTAAATAAAGGGTATGTTTATTATGTATTCGTTGCCATGGTAACTATAAAGATACAACATTAGGCTTACCTCTAATAAAATATATACAGTTTAAAAGAAAGCAGATGATTATTGTAATGGCATTGAAAACATTTGCATCAGCTGTGCTTTGTATTGTTTAAAATGGACAAATTTCACTTTTTAATTTAATAAAAAGACGTAGAAAACGAATTTTCCCAGACTGGTGACCATTTCCAATCGATTTCTCGTGGCCAAAAGCCTAATATAAAATCAAAAAATCAAAAATCCTTAGACGGAGATTCCAGATCCATTTAGCAGACAAACAATTATCTCTCGCTTTAGAAGATAAGATAAAGTATATAAATAGAGAGTTTTAACAAATATTGCTGCAGTTTTATAAAATAATGTCTAAATAATACTTATAATTGTACACATTTACCGAGTTAAAAATGCCCTCAGCACAGTTAGGTTTGCCTTCATAAAGTTTCTTGTTTTTAAATAGCTTTTTTTTAATTCTGTATTTCTCATGTGTATCTAATTAATCAGCCTGTGGTGTTTCACTGGGGCTTACTAGTGTTCCACAAATTATAACTTAAAAGGTAGTTACACGTTTTAGAATACAAATTGTGCAAAAAATAAATTTAAGGTATCTTTTAAAAAGGTTTATAGATATCAAAACTAAAAATGTTTTAACTTAATGATATTAATAGTATGTCGTTGTCAAGAAATTATCGATTTTTGACTAAATCCTACCTGCCTAAAGTAACATTGCATTTATTTGAACATTACATTTTCTAAAGTGCTAAAAGTAACATACACAATACAGTAGAGTTACAGGAACTTTTATACACATTTTGGATTCAACTTTTTTGAAAAAGTTATATTTTAAGTGAGTTTCCATTAAAAAGATAAGCTATTGCAGTGACCCTTCTGGCGAGATCTAATGTCCGGGAGTAGCATCGATCATGGTCCCCAGAACACATTTTCTGATGTCATTAGAAACTGTATACATATACGTATTATATATTTGTTCTCACTTTAACGGTTGCATTTAAGGCTCGGCTCTCCACATTAAAAACTACGATATTGGGTACCAATTTAAATGTTAAATAACCAAAACATACCTTCACTATTAAGCATTTTTTTTTTTGTCAAAAAACGAAAGCTGTATTTTTTTTCTTAAAGTAAAATAGATTGTGGGTGTTGATTGCTAAGGATTTTTGTAATATCTCTTTTTGCAACTGAGTAAAAAATTAATAAAGTTTAATATTTTTACTATTTATTTCACACGTTTAAGAAAACAATAAGACGGTCTCTGAAAATGTATTCGGCAATCAACATCCGCATATGAGAGTACTTCAAAATAAAACCAATTTTTTTAATTTATTCGACGAATTAACGGGAAAAAATTACTTATTCTGTAGCATTGCTCTTATGAGAATCAGATTCAATATGGCGGGTAGGGTAGCGCCCCCTTAAGTCCGATTTGGTCTAAATTTGGTACACACGTTGGTTGTCTACCTAAAGTTCGTTAGGCAAACATCCAACAACCGGAAACACGTTTTTGATCGGAAGTGACTATATTTTAAATTGTTCGTACTAGAATGAAACTTTTTGCGGCATTTATCTAAAAACATAAATGTAGGATTTTATTCTGCACATTTTACTTTTTTTACACGACCACATAGCTCACTTGGTTAACCCAAAATCGATCAAAACGTAAAATACCATAAAAGTACCCAGTACATGTTGGGCATCTTCTGATCCGAGGCCGATGGCCGAATTTGTACTCTGTGCGAGCTAAGCGAAGCAGTCCATAACCCTAAGTCCTGGTGAAAACCCACAAAGCGGGGTTTTCCGCTGCGATTGGAACAAGGAGCGCGTGAGTCGAAGCTGGTCCAAACAATTAGTGGTGCAAACAAAATCTACTAATATATTGGTAGCTATTCAGAACCTTAGTGAATGGACCGATTTCCCAAACAGAGGGTTGAAACCCCAAAAGATATAAACCTAGTTTTAGAAATTCGCTCAACTCACGTCAGTGGTTCAGCTACGTGAGTTACTTTATAACTTTGACGTTACTTGTTAATATTGTGCTCCGTTGCCGCCCCATCCTTTTATTGGTAACCACTACAGATGTATAATTTGTTCAAGGCATGGTTCTTGTTATTAGTTAGATGTTCGATGGTTGGTTCACATGTTGTGCATGTGTTGATGCGTTGTTGTTGTACATATCCTTTTAGTAACACTGTTGATGGCAAGTGGTGATAGTTACAATACGGGGTATCCCACGAAGAAATTTAAACGTTTGATTTTGTATAGCTTGCCCATTAATTTATCGATCATTTTGAAACTTTACACACCCTACAAGAGGAGACTTTAAAAACGTTCTGTGACAATTTTAACAGTACAAAGCTTGCAGAAACAAGATGGTGAAATAGTGAAGAATGTATTTATTTTCTTCGTCTAAAAATAACTTTCTTGAGTTGGTACCAGATTTTTTATTGGTTTGCACTTTTAACGCTCATTGTTGAACCACGGTTTGATTCAACAATATTACTTCAGCCATAAAAAACATAACCTAACTTTCTCTAGCGCAGTTTTTAATGAATTTGAGTTTCGTAAAATGGCTTTTACTGTTGAACAAAAAGTAAGGTGTTCTGCGTGGGCTATTGCTTTTTGTAACGTTACAGAAGCAGTTAGACAATTTCAGGTTGCCTACCCAGGAGTTGAGCCACCTAGCAATCCAGCAATAGCTAAATGGAAAAAATATTTTATTATAAACTGGTAGTGCTGTAGAAAAGTACACGAGAAGATAAAAAAAATAATATAATCTTTTTCAAAAGTCGCCTAGTCCATAATTTACTTGAGGATGATCCTCATAGAAGAGTGTAATTTTGTTCCCGTATCATTGAGTATCATGAGTTAGATCCTGATTGGCATGCTCGAATTGCTTTCTCAGACGACTCCACTTTCTACCGCAATGGTGTATTGAATAGGCGTAATTGTAATTATTACTACACCAACAATTCCCATATTCTTGAAGGGACCCTACTCAAATCAAAAGGCGGCTGTGCGTGTAAACGGGGTGTTATCTTACGACATTTCGGACAGTACAATATCTGGAATTAGATATGCACAAGTTTTAAATCAGCGTAGTTTCAGAAAATAACCAAGCAATATTCCAACAAGATGGTGAATCACCTCTTTTCGCAAATCCTGCCAAGGACTTACTAAATGGCATCCTTAATGGGCGTTGGATTGGTCGTGGAAGTAATTTTTTGGATTGGCCACTTCAATTCCCAGATTTAACTGTGTGTGACTTCTTTTTATGAGGTTACCTAAAGGATCAACTTTATCCCCACAGCTTCAACAATGATGAGGATTTAAAACACCCAATTGAAGAGGATACCGCAGGATTTCTTTTTAAAAGCAGCGAATCATTTGTTGAGCGTTGTTACCAGTATGTCGCTGTGGATGGATTACAGTTTGAGTAATTTTAGACTTTGGTTTTAAGTTTTCCATTATGTTATACCCTAGTTTTCTAATCAAAATGCCTTAGATCATTAGAATGTGATAATAAACATATTTTACAAAATCTATAGCAATTTAATTAAATTTAATATTTTAATTTTTATTACAAAATCAGTAAGGTATAATTTAAATACCTATTTACAGAGGGGTAAATTTTATAAATTTTTAATTACTCCACCATTTTGTTTCTGCAAGTGTTGTACTGCTAAAATTTTCACAGAATATTTTTAAAGCCTCTATTGTAGGGTGTGTAAAGTTTAAAAAAGATCGACGTATTAATGGGCATGCAAAATCAAGCGTTTAAACTTCTTTATGGGAGACCCAGTATAATAAGCAATAGTTACCTTATATTAATGAATAATTTATTCATTTCCAATTTCTAATTTAGATCAATAATACTCATTACCATTACCAGAAAGAGTACACGTAATTGGAAGTAATGTTTGGAGCAGAGCGATATTGGTTTCTGAGAAAATAAGATTTCTTCAACATTTTCCAGTACCTTTCATATTATTATTTCATACCTCGAATTGTATACTTTATACAAATGAATGTTTCTTCGTTTCTTTGTCCTCTAATAGACTCAAAAACTATTAGACAGATTTCACTAAAAAATTCTCTGTTTATCCATATTAATGCCAAAAGGGTTTAGACACTACAGTCACTGCAGTCTAAGAGGTTGAAATAGATAGTTTTTTTTTTTATATATATAAAGGCGAAAAACCTAGGTGGTTATCATCGCCTGAATAACGAAGAGCATTCGCATAATGCTCATACGATCACACACAGGTATTAAATAAAACTTTTAATTTACACACACTACAGACACTAGGCCTACACGATAAAATAACAACGATAAGAACAATAATTATTGTAAAATAGATCGGTTACCACTATACAATACATATACATTAAACTAACATCCTTTAAGCTATAAAGCTAACATTGTTTAGTATTATTCTTAAGTGATACAAAAACCATTTACAATTCGATTACTTGAGTCAAAGTGATGAAATGGGATAGCTACCCTAAAAAGTAAATAATCAATTACACTTTTACTTTTTCTGTTTACTTAAAAGCTACTATATTAATTTCACTAAACTTTTTACAATATACACACGTTAGTACCAGGATTGTTTATAAAGTATGGTCATTACAATGAATGAGATTAAAATGGTGTAGCTATTCCTGTACAATAAAACTAATTTGCAGTAACTTCTTACACGCCTAAAGCTAAATTTTGTGTAATATTATTCTTACATTATATAAAACCCCATTTGAAATTCCATGACTAAATTCAAAGTAATGAAATAGAATAACTGATCTTAAAATTAAATAAATGATAATTACAATGGGACGACTATAAAATAAATTGTCTTATCACTAAACACCCATATGTTTAATTCGTGACCTAAGAATCTTATTTTAACCGAAAGTCACACTTCAAAACTAATTTTTTAATTCCCTCTATAAATTGTGTGAGTTAATTTAATATAATTATTTTTACATACATGGCGTCATTTTAAGTGGTATCTTGCAAACTATAAATTTGACAGCAAACTTTAAATGGAAACCTACCCTTGTTTTTCGAAACATTAAAAGATATATGGGTAAAATGTTTGTAAATTACCACCATTTTCCAATATAGCGTCCAACTTTCAAAATTCTTATGGTACAAACGGGTTATTTTAGATTTTACAATTCATTTGAAGACCTTTTCGTTCTTGGTGTTTGTTTTTACAACTAACCGTTTAAAAGTTAGAGGGGTAAAACGTTTTTACGACACCATAACTGAGCGGAAGATATTTTTATATCCAAACTTTTAGAAACAATGAAAAAGCTCTAAACACGAAACAAGCATTGTTTAGACAAGCGAATACACTTTTAAAAACAACAAATTCGGTTTTTTATAATTTTGTAAGCCCATAGAGCTATGAAACAAAACTATAAATGAGTCACACATTAAAATAATAAGTTGGTAACAGATGTTCAATATAAGCTGATTATTGAACGCATATATTGAAAAAAATTCAATATTTGTTAAATTTTTTGTAAAGTAGTAATTAAAATGCGAATAATTGTTTTCCAAGCAAATAAATGTTCAGCATTTTACACTTAACTTATTAAAATTTAAATGCATTTATTTACATGATCATTTTTAAAATTTTTACCCCAGGTTATTCAAATTTTCGAATAACAATTAGTTTTGCAACCTCAAAGTTGGACGTTCATAAGTCATAGTTTTGCTGAAAATATACCGATGGGGAAATTTACTTTTTTGGAGTTATTTAACGAGTACACCTTACGAAAATCGAAGAATAAAACATGCAATGTTTGACAGAATCAGTCCACGCCTCGAGCGAATCGAGTCCAGTACGAAATTATTACAAGCGAAACTTGTTTTTCTTATTTTTTTTACGTTTGAAAAGGCCCCTCTTGATTTGAACTATAATGGTTCTGTTTACTTGAAATGTATTGTAAAACTTACATTAGGAGAAAACAATTCATAGAGAGAGTGTAGAAAATATTGTAACAAATTTCTATAGATGAAAATAACAAAAAAAGTTTCAATGAAATAAATGGTTTTCGAATTATCGCCATTTTGTTCTTTACTAAACACTTAATATCCATTGAACTCAAATTTGGTTACGTAACCTTTTTCCCTTGTACGAAACACCAGAACTTTTTTTTGTGTACTTTAAAAATGGCGGCCATTTACAACTTTTAAAGTCAAATATCTCTAAAACCGCTTACTTTACAAAAAAATTTTACGAAACTAAAAGTAGTCTATATTTTTTGTTTCAACTAAACGGTTCTATGTATTTTTCCCACAGCTAAAAAGATAACCGTATTTTCGGATAAAACTCAAAACATAATTTCTTGGTATAGGCCTATAACAATACAGAAACATCAACAATAGAACAAAAAGATTGTCCGCTGAGAGCGAAGCGAAGTAGTTCATAATCCGAGGCCGCAAGAGTTGTATCGCTACGACAGGAACGAAGCAGGGCGTAAGCCGGGGTTGGAGAGTGAGTTACAATAATCTGCTAACATATTTCGTACAAGCAGGCAGCTTCTTCGTGAGTAGACCAATTTAACAAATAAGTAAATAACGAGCTGGACTTGTGAGAACAATATAGATGAAATAAAACAATAACACACGATCTCACAACAAATACGTTTAACAAATCAAACGCGTTTCAACGACAAAGTCGCCATCCTCAGTGATAAAGCTACAAAAGCCAAAATACAACTGAACTAGCACAGCTCCATGCCCCGAATGGACTTTGTCGTTGAAACGCGTTTGATTTGTCAAACGTATTTGTTGTGAGATTGTGTGTTATTGTTTTGTTTCATAAATTTAACAAAGACTTAGTCAAAACCATAAAACGAATAAACATAATTATTTTGGAAATTCGCTCAACTCACGTCAGCGGTTCAGTTGAGTGAACGAATTGTATTTCATTTGACATGAACGAATATAATGAAGCTTATTTAACGCATGAGACCCGCAATCACAGAATGTTAAATGACTAGATTCATCAAATCTGTTAAAACATCGTTCATCAAAATTATTCGATCATTTCAAAAGCATAATGTATCACCTGCTACGATGGTTACACAACAGAGACCTAGTTCCTCAGTGCTAAACACCTTTACTCGCATTTTTTGTCATTTTAATTGGAACAGACTGTAACTTAATAACTCTTAAGTCTGGGGTAACACAAAACCGAGAATCAGCCTCGATATATCGATATATAAAGGCTACTTTCGATCTCGGAATATATCGAGTCACTTCGAGAACATCAACACTCCAACATGTACAAGCTGGTGAGTTAAAACTTAAATTAATATATTTATATTAATAACTAAACACTTTTTAAATAAGAAAAATCAATTAAAACAAATGTACTATTTTTACGTTTAACTTTTATCGATTCTTTTTAATATATAATAATTTGTTTATATTGGCAGAAAATGTGTTGTTTTATTACGTTCAATACAAATAAATATTTACTTAATATATTCGTTACTATTATTATGAAATAAGTCGAGTTATTATGTGAATGTTTTCACATTTTATGATTTTTTAAATGGTAAATATCAATTTAGTTGTAGCTTAAGTGTAACTGAAGATGACGACTTTGTAGTTGAAACTTGAAACACGTTTGGCCATTAGACGTATTTCGGTGAACGTATTTCGGTGAGATTTGTGTCTTTGTTTTTATTTTTAGAAATAATATCAAGATCGATTATATTTATAAACCTAAGAGTACTCTGTTAATCTTTTTCAAAATTGATATGTATAACAAACATTTTTTTAAACAACCTGCTTCTATCATTATGTTTAACTATTGTTTCTTAAAGCTAAACTGTTAAGATATACCAAGACGATAAGCTAAGTAAATAAATGTAGGACTTGGAAAGATCTAGACTGCACATGTGCATACAGGGAGGATGTAAATATGTTAAATAGCCTAGGAAAAATGGTGACCATTTATGTGATATTATTAAAATAGTGAAAAAGCAAATTTCACTCCCTCACAATTTAACACTATTTGATAACATTTGAATTCCGTTTACAGGAATTTTTTCAAGTAAGAATAGCCTCCTTAATGGGAATCGTTTTTCTATTTTGGGGAAGGGGGTTGGGGGGGGGGGGGGGGGGAGAATTTTCAAACCTAAAATTTTTCATTTATTTGTATTAAATAAGTTTTTATTATTAATTTGAGATACTGTCTAAAAATTAACCACCAATTGTGACGACAACTACTTAACAGATGACCCAAGAGGTTGTTGAAATACTAATTTCATTTTTTAAATTGTAATATTCTTTCTGTTTATATACTTCCACAGTAAAGGTTAATTTAACTAAATTACAAGTGAAAAAACATGGACCAACATGGGGAATTGTATACGCAGAAACATTATTAGAATTTTTAAAGTAACAATACATAACATGACTGTAACCCGCAAGATCGTTTTCGATGTCGGTTCATACGAGGTATTCAGTCTATTAGATCTGAAAAATTCAGTAAACCGAACAAGGGAGATATAACATTGACCAATATCTGGAGCGATCATTGCTGAGTTGGCAGAGCGTTACCTGGTACAGGTTCTGCGTTCGAACCCCTCTCTTGGTCACGGTTTTTTACTTGTAGTTTAGTTAACTTTTTTATTTATATAATGGATCATATTATTATGAAGTCAATGGCGAGTGTCATTAATACATGTATCTATGATTTCATAATGTATGTCGTACTCATGGCCTCCTTCGGTAGGATAAACTCATCTATCGACTATCACGGATATGTTAGAGTGTATGCTCCGCAATCGTTATTTATGTTCTAACATTTCTCTTTCACCAGGCAATCTTCTTCCTCTTCTTCGCCGCAGTTTCTGCTGGCTACCTGAGCGCTTCCGTAGGCGTAGCTCCGGCTGCCGTTACCTACTCTGCCCCTGCTGCGGTCAGCTACGCCGCTCCTGCAGTCAGCTACGCCGCTCCGGCTGTAACCTATTCAGCCCCTGCCGTCACCTACTCCGCCCCTGCCGTCAGTTACTCTGCACCAGCACCAGCCCCTGCCACATCCTACCAGAACACTTACAGGATCTCGAACACCGTCAGAGCCGTGTCTCCCGTTGCCACTAATGTGGTCGCCGCTGCCCCTGTAGCTGCTGTGGCTGCCGCTCCGGCTATCGGCTACTCTGCCGGAGGATACGGTTATGGCGGGTATGGATACGCGGCTCGTGGATACGGTGGATATGGGCAGAACTAAAAGTGGTGTGGATATTAATTGATTTAACGTGTATTGTATTACAGTTCCTTTCTTTAAGTTGTGATTATGCGTTTGTAGTATGTTGATTTGGTGAATAAATAATTAGTGAACAGTAATTCCTATATAATTTTAAATTCGTAAAAATGTATCACCCTATCTCAATCCTTCCATTTACAATTAACTTGGGCGTCTGACAGCAAACTTTAAATAGGAACATTTTCTTGGTTTTTTTTGTTAATCTGTTAATTTTAGCTACAGATGTGTATATACTATTTAACAAACATAAATCATTAAGAATGAATCAGGTTCTAAAATTTTCAACTTATTTTTTTATTTAGTTATTTATTTATTTTAGTTACCAAACGTACCTAAAACATTATTTTTGAGCTGTGATTAACCGTTATGAAAACCTTTCACCAGTTTCTGCAATCTTTGTATTTTTAAAAAGGTAGTATAAATTATCTAATAATTTTAATTGTTATTAAATTTTGTTATTTCTAAAGTACATAAAATATATTAAATATGGAATATTCGTTGGATAGGTTCATAACCTACATGTACCTATAGAGGTTTTTGGACGTCAGGATTCAAATGCACTAGGTTTTAATCTGCAAAAATATTCTAATAAAATGTTACAACTAATTACACTCATGTTTTTTTATTATTATTTAAATAAACAGTACGTAAGATCGAAAAATATTCATATTTATTCAGTATGCGATTCGTATTTACATACATTTTCCTAAAAAAAAAAAAAAACTATTAAAAAAAATACTGAGCGATGCTCGGTCGCCCAGGTACTCTATTCTATACTAATATTTTAAAGCGGTAAAATATTTTTGTTTATATATATGGGGTGATCTCTGGAACTACTGAAACCGATTGAAAAAATAGTTTTACTAATAAAAAGCTACACTATCCCTGAGTAGCATAGGCTACAATTCATTGTGATCAAACAATTTTTTATTTCAATATTTATAAATTTAGTTGGAAAAAATATTAGGTTAGGCCTAGACTGATAAAACAACACATGTATTTACATTATTTATTACCACAGCAACAAATTGAATAAAATAACAGATAAAACAGCTGTTTGCTACAATATATCCATTAACAGCTGATTTAAAACTTTGAAGCAATTATTTGTATTTCTAACTTTTAGGTTAGGTTTTTATTAAAGTGTAGACCTGAGCCTTGCTGGTTCTTTTAACCTTTATTATAACTGCTGTTATAAAATATACGAAATAATTTGATTTGAACTTTTAACATTATTTACCACTTTAGCTTTGGGGTTATTATTAATTCTACACCTTTATTATAAAGAAAACATAACATGATTACGTGTATAGAAGGTAGGTGTCCCCTAGATATGCGTAAACAATAGAAGACCATTTTTTAATATTTGCCATAAATACTTTAAAAGAGATAGTAGTGATACAATTCCCCGTAGTAGGCCTACAAAACCAAACTGTGCATTGAAGTTTTTGCGTTTGTACTCAATCTATACAATGCTCCTACAAGAGCTAGTGTTTACTATTGTTGTACTTTCTCGAATATAAAATGAGTTTTGAGAACAACGGCACACACCCATGGCTGTTATGGGTTATTTACCCCACATACTTGACAATTACCTGCATACAGTAGGCCTACATTGTTCAGGCATTCACCAACCAATAGTCGCATATCTGTAAGGAATGTCCACATTGAAATAGACTGTCACATTAGTAAATGTCCACTTTGAAATATCAGTTATTGCTTTACCAGTGTGTATTATAGTGATTTATTGGTTAATTAATTCATTAGTTGTGTTGGTAATAGTATACACGAAGGAGTACAATCAATGAAATGTTTGGGTTTTCCAATCGATTTCAAGTTTATTGAGATGACCAAATTAGCAATATTAGTAGCATAACAGCTAAGGTGTATTTGTACTGAGAAATTTTAGCTGTACTTTAACAGCCTGTTATGGGCTAGTGTATCATCATTGGAGAATTTCCATAGGAAAGAGGAGCTATTGAAGTGATCCTTATGGTGAGACCTAAGGTCGGGAGTAGCAAATGAGCACAAATCATGGTCCCCAGAACACGTTTTGGGGTGTCATAAAAATTATAAATATGGGGGAAACTCATGCGTGCTCCGCACGCCATCCCCGTTGGAACCTTCTATACAAATAATCATGATATTATGTTTTATTTATAATAAAGGTGTAGGATTAATAATAACCCAAAAGCTAAGATGGTATATAATGTTAAATGTTCAAATCATTGTTTTTTTATATTTTATAACAGCAGTTATAATTAAGGGGAAAAGAACCAGCAAGGTTCAAGTCTACATATTAATAAAACCTAACCTACGAGTAAGAAATACAAATAATTGCTTCAAAGTTTGAAATCGGCTTAATTGAATTATTGGAGCAAACAGTTGTTTTATCTATTATTTTATTCAATTTATTGCTATGGTAATAAATGTAAATAAATGTGTTGCTTCATCAGTCTAGGCCTAAAATAAGATATTTTTCCTACTAAATTTACAAATAATATTGAATTAAAAAATATTTTTATCAAAATGAATGATAGCTATAGTATATTATATAGAAGAATAGTCGGTGGATGAGTTTTTGCATATGATCGTACTATTTCGTGTTAGATGTGATCTGTTTTTTGTTTGTTCGTGCAATATGTTTTATCCTGACTGTACTGAACCTTATTCAAACATATTTTAATTTTTTTCAAATTTTGTGTATTATGTTAATTATTGTACATATTTATCTACTTTTTAAGCTGCTCGTTGTTTAATTGGGTTTTGTGTATATTGTTCAATTGTTTTGTAATTTTTGTATATGACCTGTATTATACAAATATTATTTGTAATGAAAACTAATATTAAATAAATAAATCAATTAATTAATCAAATAAACTGAAATAAATTATTTTTCAAATATGGACAGTCGATTCTTGATAAAACTGCTTATAAAAGATGAAGTTATTAAAAAATTTAAATTTGTTGCCCTAATTATTTGGTGATGCTACATCATAAATACAGTTGATAAGGTAGAACAAAACATTAAATTTATTAAAATACGTAATTATGGAAGTACATTTTATGAACTGCCCAAAAGTTAATTAGTATTTATAATTGATATTTTATAGTCTATGGGTATTAAGTTTGTTTTAACAAAATACTTTGAAGTTAGTATTTCATTTGAACAATATTTATTATGCATAAATTAATTAAAATTGTTAATTTATTATGAACCTTTAATGAAGAAAACTAATGTTTAGTAATTTTTTCTGGTTTTTTTTTTTAGTAAATATATATATATACTTTATTTAGTAAAGTTATGCAAAACAGCCACAGCCGGAGACCAGATATCTAGTCATATCCCGTCAGCTTGGAAGCGAGCTAACCACCGTTTGCTTTACTTCCGCCCTCCTACCCTCAAACCACAGATATGATTATATATCTGGTCTCCTTAGCCTAGATTCGAACCCGGCATCTTCTGATCAGGAAGACGCAACGTTATCCACTAGCCTACGGCTTGATTAAAGAAAACTAACAAATTAACAATACTTCAGCTACTTTACTATCGGTTTAAATATTATGTGTAAAGGAAAAGATAGTTTATCAGCACCATCTAGGAGCAGTTACAACAAGTTTGCTCGGTTCTTATTAATTGAGTCTGTATGGTTTGTATTCGTGAGACGTTTATAATAGCACAAACGTATATATACGGGCGTGCCACTGAAAAGGTTAGAAAATAGGCTATAATTTTTCCCAAGCTACAATTTTATAATTTGTTTTGACCTAACAAGTACACCTAATTTACATTTCATATTAATGTCGCAGTGTTTGGAACACCATCCAATGATGGAGTCCTATTTTTATGTTACACACAAAGTTCAAGTGATACACACTAATGTCTAAGAGTTTTGTTCGCTTCAGGAGCCTCACATCTTCTGCGTTATCCATTAAACAAAGCAATTTCAAGATTTTCACGTTTACGCAATTTATTCTTGTGTATGATTCTATATCTCTTCTGAGACAGTATGAGATCACTATGAAGGTCAACATTTTGTAGGAACCATGTCGCATTAATAGATACTCCGCAGAACCTTATTTCGAAGTGTTTGAAAAATGTTAACATTGGTTTTATTAGTACAGCCCTTAGCTTTATAAAATAACATCAATCGCAGGTAGTTTTTGAATTTTGAAAAAACTCATTTAAACTATAATAAGCTTTATCTATAATTTTCAATTTTACGTTATCCTTAAAGCATCCATTGATCAAATTTTGGAAATCAAGGTACAGTTAACTACTGTACAATCTTAACGCCATATATAGTGGAATATAAATATATATATGGTCCATATATAAAAGCGAAATATAACTCACTCACTCACTCACTCACTCACTGACTGACTCATCATGATTTCTCAAAAACTACCGAACGGATTGAAATGCAATTTGGTATATAGCTTCCTCTAGGGCCATAGGTGCTCACTAAAAAAGGGTTTGAAAAACTTCGAAATTTTAGGGGGGGTTTGGGGGGATCAAAGTTATTAAGAATCGATTTCTTCAAAACTACCGAACGGATTGGAATGAAATTTGGTATGTAGCTTCCTCTAGGGCCATGGGTGCTTACTAAGAAAGGGTTTTAGAAAATTGAAAATTTTAATGGGTTTGGGGAGTAAAAATTTCTAAATCACCATTTCTCCAAAATTACCGAACAGATTGGAATGCAATTTGGTATGTAGCTTTCTCTAGGGCCATTGGCGCTCGCTAAGAAAGGGTTTCAAAAAATTCGAAATTTTAGGGGGGTTTTGGGGGGATCAAATTTATTAAATCACGATTTCTTTAAAACTAACGAACAGATTGGAAAGATATTTGGTATGTCGCTTCCTCTAGGGCCATAAATGCTCACTAATAAAGGGTTTAAAAAATTCGAAATTTTAGGGGGGGTTTGGGGGATCAAAGTTATTAAATCACGATTTCTTCAAAACTACATAACGGATTGAAATGAAATTTGGTATGTAGCTTACTCTAGGGCAATAGGTGCTCACTAAGAAAGGGTATGAAAAATTTCGAAATTTTAGGAGGGGTTTGGGGGATCAAAGATACTAAAATCATAATTTTAGATCTTTTATTATTATGACAATAGTGCTTTTATTATTTAAGATATATATATAAAAGTCAAATACCACTCACTGACTGAACACTTAATAAAGAATACAATTACGTTAAAAAGACTGAAAATACCAACCACCACGGGCAATGCCGTACGGGTCAGCTAGTACTTTCATATAACTTTAAGTGACGAGAGGGAAATCTGTAATTATTTTGATATCTTGTACTGTAGCTACGAGTCAACGTGATGGATTTATTTTGTATTTGTTCAAATGAAATCAAATAAAACTGGATATGTAGAGAGCCTTGACAGAGTAAACAAATGTAATTGATTAAAAACAGGTCTGCAACTCCTCCTACTGCTCAGATTTCTTATTGCTTTTATAATTTGATTTCGCAGTAGGAATATTTGTTTTATACCGAGTGAATTTCCCATAAAAAAGAGCCATAGCTTAATATTGATTAAATATAAGCGTGGTACACCATATTATATGTACATCATTAGATATTTTCTTAAAATGAAAAAAGCATAATACATTGATCTAATTTTTTATTAATAAAAACCAAATCTATATATATATAAAAGCGAAATACCACTCACTGACTCGCTGACTCACTCATCACGATTACTCAAAAACTACCAAACGGATTGAAATTAAATTTGGTATGTAGCTTCCTCTAGGGCCATAAATGTTCACTAAAAAAGGGGTTTTAAAAAATTGGAAATTTTAGGGGGGTTTAGGGGGTAAAAATTACTAAATCACGATTTCTCCTAAATTACAGAACAGATTGGAATTAAATTTGGTATATAGCTTCCTCTAGGGCCATTGGCGCTCGCTAAGAAAGGGTTTGAAAAAATTGGAAATTTTAGGGGGGGGGTTGGGGGGATCAAAGTTATTAAAAAACGATTTATTCAAAACTACCGAACAGATAGGAATGAAATTTGGTTTGTAGCTTCCTCTAGGGCCATAGGTGCTCACTAAAAAAGGGTTTGAAAAATTCCGAAATTTTAGGGGGGTTTGGGGGGTAAAAATGACTAAATCACGATTTTTCCAAAATTACCCTTTCCTAAATAGCGCAGTCTATTTTTTTCATGACCACAGTATTATACCCGCGGGTATTCAATAAACAATTAACAAGGATACAATTATGTTAAAAAGACTGAAAATACCAACCACCACGGGCAACGCCATACGGGTCAGCTAGTAACTATTAAAGTTTAAATTGTCGTCTATATAAATACCGAAAATGTATGATTATTTGAACAGTTTGGTACTTGTTTATTTAATAGATTATTTTTTGCTTTAAAATTAATAATTTACGGTTTATTTAAATTTAGCAGAAGGCCATTTCTTCCAAACCACATCTCCATTTGTTCCAAGTACAATGTTATTTCACCCGTTATATTTTCTACAAAGCTTTATCACTTCAGTCGTATTACCTGCAATTTAAATTAAATCCAAATTTGTTTTCTGTGCTACATCACTAATAGACTATATATAAAAAAAATAATAATTAAAAAAACAGTGGGCCTAATATAAAACCCTGTGGTACACCATACAATATCCCAGTTGGAAATACATTTTGTATTTTCTCTAAAAACAATTTATCTTTGCCTTCTATTTTGAAAGTATGAATTTATCAATAACTAGCTGACCCGTACGGCGTTGCCCGTGGTGGTTGGTATCTTCAGTCTTTTTAACGTAATTGTATTCTTTTTAAGTGTTCAGTCAGTGAGTGGTATTTGGCTTATATATAATAATATATAGATCTTAAATAATAAAAGCACTATTGTCAAATAATAAAAGATCTGAAATTATGATTTTAGTAACTTTGATCCCCCCAAACCCCTCCTAAAATTTCGGAATTTTTCATACCCTTTCTTAGTGAGCACCTATGGCCCTAGAGGAAGCTACATACCAAATTTCATTTCAATCCGTTCGGTAGTTTTTGAGAAGTGAGTCAGTGAGTGAGTGAGTGGTATTTCGCTTTTATATATTTAGATAAACCCTTTCCATCGATCCCGAAGTATTTCCATTTTTCAAACGAAAGAGCTCTATCCACACAATCAAAAGGCTCCATCTACACAATCAAAAGAGCTCTATCCACAAAATCCAAAGGCTCCATCCACACAATCAAAATAGCTCTATCCACACAATCAAAAGAGCTCCATCCACACAATCAAAAGGCTCTATCCTCACAATCAAAAGAGCTCCATTCACACAATCAAAAGGCTCCATTCACACAATGAAACCACTCCATCCACACAATCAAAAGGCTAGGATAGAATAGTAACAGTGGGACATTTTCCATCCAAAGCATCCCCTGCAATGAAGCCTTTCGTACAAGATGAGTAGCGTATCCAATGTACTCGACTTCTTCCTAAAACCGAACTGTAACGGATGAAACATCATATTCAGATTTAAAAAAGTTGCATAGTCATTGATCAATGGCTTTTTACAAAATGTTGGAAATGTTTGGCAAGACAGACAGGCTATAGGCCGATAATTGCTTATATTAGATTCTTCGCCGTTTAAAAAAATTGGAGACATTTGTGCCAACTTAAGCAAATGAGGAAAACTTCCCGTCTCAAAGCTTGTATTTCATTACTAGAGGAAACAACTGCGTGCTCCGCACGCCAACCCCATGGAATCTTCTATACACTCATGTTATATTTTCTTTATAATAAATGTGTAGGATTATAATAACCTTAAAGCTTAGATGGTAAATAATGTTAACTGTCCAAATCAAATTATTTCGTA
The DNA here is from genome assembly GCA_018207615.1 of Philaenus spumarius. Lineage (NCBI taxonomy): Eukaryota > Metazoa > Arthropoda > Insecta > Hemiptera > Aphrophoridae > Philaenus > Philaenus spumarius. The sequence goes on from JAGFPH010005772.1 coordinate 40,250, forward strand.
TATTTTATAACTGCAATTATAATAAAGGTTAAAAGAACCAGCAACGCCCAGGTATACACTTAAACTAAATATAACCCCAAAAGTTAGTATTGTGTGTTATTTTTACGTTCAACACAGATTGTTGGCATTGTTTACGAAAACCTAACCTAAAGTTAGAAAATACAAAAATAATTGTTTCAAAGTTAATGGAAATAAAAGAGCAAACAGCTGATTACTGTACAAACAATAAGCATATTTAATTATTATTTAGTATTGTGTTCCTATAGCCGTGAAATATTTAGTATAGTTTCTGTTATCTTCATGTCCAGCTGATGGCGCTTTTTTCAAAAAGTATATAAAAACGCACATGTAATCGAATTCAACTTTGTGTAAAAATTTCAAAGCAATCGGTGTAGAACTTTCGAAGATTTAAGATTTTGAACAAACGAACATTTACATTTTTATTTATATAGAAAGGTAGATACAAAATAATGGGTCAGATATTAAGTTTGCAGAAGCTTTTAATACTTTTACTGTAACTTATATTTACCATATCAATGAAATATCGAATATATTATTAGTATGTCAGGCGACGTTCAACATTTTAAATGTGTATTATTTTGTTTCTTTATTTTTAAGAAATGAAAGATTAACCATTTGAAAGTCTATAACAAAGGTTAACATTTAAAACAAAATTAAAATTTTAAACATTATCTTGACAAAATATTATGTAGACTGAAGTAAGTAATAATCATTCGTGATTAAAATATAGATTGTCACACGTATACGAGCGGGCGAAGAGAATACGTTGTTACTAGTTTAAAGCAAAGTGAAGGCGCCCCTAATCTATACTAATATTATAAAGAGGTAAAATGTGTTTTTTGTATTTAGGGGGTAATCTCTGGAACTGCTAAACCGATTGAAAAAATAGTTTTGCTAATAAAAAGCTACACTATCACCGAGTAACACAGGCTGGAATTCATTTTGATCAACACATTTTTTATTTCAATATTTGTAAATTTAGTCGGAAAAAATCTTAGGTTAGGCTTAGACTGATGAACCAACACATGTATTTACATTTACTACCATAGCAGCCAATTGAATAAAACATCTGTTTGTTGAAATATTTCCATTAACAGCTGATTTCAAATTTTAAAGCAATTATTTGTATTTCTAACTTTTAGGTTAGGTTTTTATTAAAGTATAGACCTGAGCCTTGCTGGTTCTTTCAATCTTATCAACATGTTCTACCTTATCAACTGTCTCATTTATGTGTTATATTATCAGCAAATAATTAGATAAAATTATTTTATTTTGTCAATAACTTCATCCTTTACCAAGCAGTTTTATCAAGAATCGACTGTCCTTGCATTATTTGGAAAAATAATAGTTTTCAGTATAATTAATAAATTTATACTTACTTTTTTATATAAAAATACTTACAAAATGATATTAAACAACAAGCAGCTTAAAAAACATAAATATATATACAAATAAATACACAAAAATTGAAAAATAAAAAAATGTAAGAATAATTTTCATTACAGTCAAGATAAAACATATAAAAAAAAATAGATCTCATCTATCATGAAATAGTACGATCATGATGCACAAACCTATCCATCGAGTAATCTGTACTAATATTACAAAGAGGTAAAATTTGTTTGTTTGTTTGTTTGAATGTAGGGAGTAATCTCTGGAACTACTGAACCGATTGAAAAAAAAAAAAAATATTTACGCTACACTACCCCTGAGTAACATAGGCTATAATTCAATTTGATAAAAACATTTTTCATTTCAATATTTGTAAATTTAGTCGGAAAAATCTTAGGTTAGGCCTAGACTGGTGAACCAACACATGTATTTATATTTATTACCATAGAAATCAATTGATTAAAATAACAGATAAAACATTTGTTTGATCCAACAATTCAATTAACAGCTGATTTCAAACTTTGTATTTCTAACTTTTAGGATAGGTTTTTACTAAAGTGTAGACCTGAACCTCGCTGATTCTTTTAGCTTTATTATAACTGCTGTTATAAAATATACGAAATAATTTGATTTGAACATTTAACATTATTCATCTTAGATTTGGGGTTATTATTAATCCTACACCTTTATTATAAAGAAAACATAACATGATTATGTGTATAAAAGGTTCCGACAGGGTTGGAGTGCGGAGCACGCAGGGCTTTCCCCTAGTATCATATAAATAAGTAAATAAAAGAAGATCGCAAAGAAGTCCTAAAAAGTCCACTAAACAAAATAAAGTCACCATTGGAATTCGTCTAAAATTCAGCTAACGCTGTACGTGCAGACACCATTAGTAAAAGTACAATATATGCACTGCCACCATGCAACGGTATCACTAAGCAAACAAGCGTTACGTCACGAAATCCAGAAGGCCGAGGAAAGTAAAATGCAATACTTGGCAAAGATCAGCTGCTATGTTTTATCAGTATACCCTTGCAACCCGACCAATACGTACGCCATCCGATATGTTCAAACTGGTAAGCAACTTTCACATTATTCAGTCTAGATACTGTAATAATACACCTGCAATTAATTGTTATTTGTAATTATTGTTCCATATTTTAACGTGATAATTTGGTTTGTTGGATATTACTGTTATGCCTGTAATTTTCCTTAGTTAAAAAACAACTTAAATGATTTTTCGGAAAGATTCTATTTCACCTACCCATCAAAATAAAAATACATTTTATATACAAATTTGGTTTCAAGTTATAGAAAATAATTTATTTGTCGATATTTTGCATTCAAAGGTAAAACACTGCAATTCTGGAACAGTTTTTTATTAATAAATCCAATCTTAAAATAATAACGACTTTATTTCCGAAAGCGCAAAATAAATTAAACATTTATTTTATACTGTACATCTTTTTTATACATTTGTAACGTTGACTTATAAGTGGTTGCCTATGGTGGAAATAAAATGTACAGCTTATAACAAAAAATACTTAACTTATCACAAAATTTATAGACCATAGGGGGGAAAAAGTGGTATATGTAAAAAATTACAGAAATCCAATTTCGTTATGACTTGAGGAATAGTTTGTAAATGAAAATACCACATTCGGAAACAATGTTTTTTATTGTGGAATTATTGAAACAACAAAATACCGAGAGCAAATTTGACTTTTGTTTTTCTCTTATATATTGTAAATCGTTTGATGAAACGCTATACCTTTAATGGAAAAATTGTAGTAAATTAAAAACCCTTTAAACACCGTGCTTTTTGGCGTTTTTTGGTGGTTTTACTGATCCATATATTTGCCTTACTGAATAAGTTCTTGACAATATTTTTTTTAGTAAACCTTGTTTCAGATTTGTTAAAAAGTAGTTTCCATTCCCCCCCCCCCCAAAAAAAACTAAAGTTACTTATGTTTTTTATAGGTTCCACATGCAGGGTCAGAAAAAAAATAGCTCTTTATATGAATTGGTTACTGAGAAAAGTGTACCTAAACTTGAAAACTAAAGTTTCGGAAATTATCGAAAAACAAACACGTAAACTAATAATCATGATTTATTATTAAAAGGCAAAGCGTCTGAACATAAATTATTTTAAAATATTTGTTTAAATACTTACTGATATCGTAGACATTTTTCAAACATACAGTATTTTGAAGTTAAACATACAGATGGAAAGAGGAAGGTTTAAAGTTTACATTAATCTATATATCTATAACATCTATATATATAAGCCAAATCCACTGACTCACTGATCACGATTTCTTAAAACCTACTGAATGGATTAACACGAAAGTTGGTATGTAGCTTCCTCTAGGACCATAGGTGCTCACTAAGAAAGGGTTAAAAAAAAATCGAAATTTTAGGGGGGATTTGGGTGTGTCAAAGTTACTAAATCACGATTTCTCCAAAACCACTGAACGGATTTGAACGAAATTTGGTATGTAACTTCCTCTAGGACCCTAGGTGCTCTGTAAGAAAGGTTTTAAAAAATTCGAAATTTTAAGGGGGTTTGGGGGATCAAAGTTACTAAAAATTCTCATAAGAAATACATAGTGTAATATATTTGTTGTTAATACACAATTAACTTTGACTTGTCTATCCGTGCAAAGCCGGATCGGGCCAGCTAGTAAAGTAAACAAATTTCTTTTTTGCCCGCAAAGCTCCCCTTAAATCTTCCAAATTGTGTGAAATTAAAGTTGTGTAGATTAACCATGCTCCAGTTTTGCTCTGTCGGATATATTCATTTTGTATAATACATGTTGAAACAATTTAGAGTTTTGTTTTGAACAGCTGGTATACTACATAATTGAGAAGCTTTCACTTTTCAAAATGTCAAAATTATGATTAAAAACAACTATTTCGGGGATTTTTCTCAGTTAAAAATGCACCGATCAAGACTTACAAAGTCTTGTTTTATAGGGTTTTTAATTGACTACAACTTTTCAGTGAAGTATAGCGATTTAATCCAACAATTTACAAATTATAAGCGAACAATCCCAAAAGTAAAAATTTTCACGTGTTTCGTTGTTTCAATAATTCCACAATAAAAATCATTGTTTCTGTAGGTGGTATTTTCATCTAGAAACTATTCCTCGAGTCAAAAAGCGTTCGTTTTTTAGCATACTAAAATCTCTATTGACCGTGGTCTACTACTTCTACGGTGTTCATAAAGTCCCTTCAACCCCCTTTATTATTTTTTTTATGAAAATAATCTTTTAAAAAAACCTTATATATATTTTGTATTGCATAACAGGACACAATTTTTTAAGTATATGAACCTTTATGGCTTTGGGGGACTTGAGGGGGGTTAAAAATTTGAAATATAAAGGTAGTTCGTGTAGTACATAATTGAAAAGCTTATTAAAAGAGAAACAGAATGGCGCAAACTGAGCTCAGTATCTTGCTTCGTTTAAAAGTAATGAACAAAGTTCTGGAAAATGATGTTGTTATCATAACATCGAAGCAGGTTATTAATTTGTTGATATTAGGAATAAGTAGATTGTCCGTCATTTTCCAGAACTTTGATTGTCCATTACTTTAAAACTAAATAAGATACTAAGCTCTAGTTTGCGCCATTGTGTTTCTCTTTTGATAAGCTTTCCGACGGTGACCTACCTTTATATTTTAAATTGTCAGCCCCCATACAACCCCAAAATCATATAGGATCAGATAATATGTAAAAAATGTGACGTGCTATGTAGCACAAGATATATAAAAAATGCTGTTAACTTATTTTCAGTAACAAAAATAATGAGGTTGTTAAAGGGACTTTATAAACAGGGTGTAAGCGTTCTAGCATCATCTTTCATGCACATTATAGAGCAAACATACTAACAGGTGTTCAAATAAACAAAGATTTGATACTAATGCTAAATTATTGTATAAATTAAAACACTAATTTTACTAAATGCCATTTTACTTTCTCACTATACTATAGTATAGAGA
>JAGFPH010005772.1:76081-90761 GCA_018207615.1 Philaenus spumarius
ATTGAGTGGATGGAGCCTTTTGATTGTGTGGATGGAGCCTTTTGATTATGTGGATGGAGCCTTTTGATTGTGTGGATGGAGCCATTTGATTGTGTGGATGGAGCCTTTTGATTGTGTGGATGGAGCTCTTCTGATTGTGTGGATGGAGCCTTTCGATTGTGTGGATGGAGCCTTTTGATTGTGTGGATGGAGCCTTTTGATTGTGTAGTTGGAGCCTTTCGATTGAGTGGATGGAGCCTTTTGATTGTGTGGATGGAGCCTTTTGATTGTGTGGATGGAGCCTTTTGATTGTGTGGATGGAGCTCTTTTTATTGTGTGGATGGAGCCTTTTGATTGTGTGGATGGAGCCTTTTGATTGTGTGGATGGAGCCTTTTGATTGTGTGGATGGAGCTCTTTCGTTTGAAAAATGGAAATACTTCGGGATCGATGGAAAGGGTTTATTATTGATAAATTCATACTTTCAAAATAGAAAGCAAAGATAAATTGTTTTTAGAGAAAATACAAAATGTATTTCCAAGTGGGATATTATATGGTGTACCACAGGGTTTTATATTAGGCCCATTGTTTTTTTTTATATATATATATATTAGTGATATAGCACAGAAAACAAATTTGAATTGCAGTGATAAAGCAAAGCTGTGTAGAAAATATAACGGCTGAAATAAAATTGTACTTGGAACAAATGGAGATGTGGTTTGGAAGAAATGGCCTTCTGCTAAATGCAAATAAAACGTAAATTATAAATTTTCAAGCAAAAAATAATCCATTAAATAAACAAGTACCAAACTTTGTAAATAACCATACAATTTCGGTATTTATATTGACGACAATTTAAACTCGAATAGCTATTTGGATTTTATTAATACACAAATTAGATCAATGTATTATGCAGTTTTTTCATTTTAAGAAAATATCTAATGATGTAAATATAATGTGGTGTACCACGCTTATATTTAATCAACATTAAGTTATGGCTCTTTTTTATGGGAAATGCGGACGTTATAAAACAAATATTCCTACTGCGAAATCAAATTATAAAAGCAATAAGAAATCTGAGCATTAGGAGGAGTCGCAGACCTGTTTTTGATCAATTAAATTTGTTTACTCTGTCAAGGCTCTCTACATATCCAGTTTTAGTTGATTTCATTTGAACAAATACAAAATAAATCCATCACGTTGAATCATAGCTACGGTACAAGATATCAAAGTAATTACAGATTTCTCTCTCATCACTTGAAGTTATATGAAAGTATTCCACTATATATGGCGTTAAGATTATACAGATAACTGCCACATGATTTCCAAAATTTGACCAATGGATACTTTAAGGATAACGTAAAATTGAATATTATAGATACAGTTTGTTGTAGTTTGTATGAATATTTTGAAAATTGAACAACTGTTATTTATGGTATCTGATACAGCGGACTGTACGAGTAAAACAAATGTTAAAATGTTCAAACATTTCAAAATAAGGTTCTGCGGAGTATGGTTAATGCGCCATGACGTACTCGTGATCTAAGGATGAATAACGCCTCAGAGGAGATTAAAAGATATGCAATCATACACAAGAATAAACTGCAAAACTATGAAAATCCTGAATTGCTTTGGTTAGTGGATAACACAGAAGATGTGCGGCAACGGCAGCGAACTAAACCCTGGACATTAGTAGATGTTAGTGTGTAAACCACATGAACTATGTGCGTGTCATATATAAAGGACTAGCTGCCCGATCCGGCTTTGCACGGGTAGACAAATCAAAGTTAATTGTATACAAAAAATATATCAATAAATATATTACACTATGCATTTCTTATGGGGATTTTTAGTAAATTTGATCCCCCCAAACCCTCCCTAAAATTTAAAGTTTTTTGAAAACCTTTCTTAGCGAGCACCTTGGGCCCTAGAGGAAACTACATACCTAATTCATTCCAATCCGTTCGGTGTTTTTTTTTTTTTTTTTTTTTTTTTTTGTTACTTTGAACCCCCTAAAATATCGAATTTTTGAAAACCTTTCTTATTGAGCACCTAGGGTCATAGAGGAAGCTTCATATCAAATTGCATTCCAATACGTTCGGTGTTTATTTCAGTATTTTTAACCCCCCCCCAAAAAACTTTAAATTTTGTTGAAACTTTTCTTAGCGATTACGTGGGGCCCTAGAGGAAACTACATACTAAATTTCATTCCAATCCGTTCGGTGGTTTTTTTTAGTAACTTCGACCCCCCCCCCCCCACAACCCCCCATAAAATTCCGATTTTTTGAAACCATATCTTAGCGAGCACTTAGGGCCCTAGAGGAAGCTTTATACCAAATTTCATTCCAATCCGTTCTGTAGTTTTGGAGAAATCGTGATGAGTGGGTCAGTGAGTAGTATTTGGCTTTTATACTGTATATATAGATTGGTGTTAAAAGCACTGTGATATTAATATGCAGTGTAAATTACTTGATAGGTCAAACCTTAGTTGTAACTATTATAAAATTAATTTTTTTAAGTATAAAATGTTAGGCTGAGCGAAATTATATTTTTTAAATATTCCTAATAAATTAACAACTTTAATAATTTAGGCATACTAAATATTAATAAAATACAGTAATAACTTTAAAGTATTTTGTTAAATTAAATTTACTAGGTTATATTATATCAATTATTTATAAATACCGATTAACTCTTGTTCAGTTCATACAATGTACTACCATAATTACATATTTAATAAATGTTTTGTTCTACTTTATCAACTATATCAATGATGTCATATATAGTATTACCAAATAATTAAAGCAACAAATTTTGTTAATAACTTCATCCTTTACTAAGCAGTTTTATCAAGAATCGACTGTCCTTATTAGAACAAATAATTTATTTCTGTTTATTTGATTAATTAATTTATTTATTTGTTCAATATTAGTTTTCTTGACAAATAGTATTTTTATAATACAGGTCATACAAAAAATCACAAAACCCAATTAAACAACGAGCAGCTTAAAAAGTAGATAAATAAGTACAATAATTAACATAATACAAACAATTTGAAAAATTAAAAATATGTATGAATAAGGTTTAGTACAGTCCGGATAAAACATATTGCACAAACAAACAAAAAATGGATCACATCTAACACGAAATAGTACGATCATATGCACAAACTCTTATTCTATATAATATACTACATGTCATTCATTTTTATAAAAACATTTTTTTATTCAATATTATTTGTAAATTTAGTAGGAAAAATATCTTATTTTAGGCCTAGACTGATGAAGCAACACATTTATTTACATTTATTACCATAGCAATAAATTGAATAAAATAATAGATAAAACAACTGTTTGCTCCAATAATTCAATTAAGCCGATTTCAAACTTTGAAGCAATTATTTGTATTTCTTACTCGTAGGTTAGGTTTTATTAATATGTAGACTTGAACCTTGCTGGTTCTTTTCCCCTTAATTATAACTGCTGTTATAAAATATAAAAAAACAATGATTTGAACATTTAACATTATATACCATCTTAGCTTTTGGGTTATTATTAATCCTACATCTTTATTATAAATGAAACATATCATGATTATGTGTATAGAAGGTTCCAACGGATATGGTGTGCGGAGCACGCAGGAGTTTCCCCTAGTATATATATATTTATAATTTTTATGACATCCCAAAACGTGTTCTGGGGACCATGATTTGTGCTCATATACTACTCCCGACCTTAGGTCTCACCATAAGGATCACTTCAATAGCTCATCTTTCCTATGGAAATTCTCCAATGATGATACACTAGCCCATAACAGGCTGTTAAAGTACAGCTAAAATTTCTCAGTACAAATACACCTTAGCTGTTATGCTACTAATATTGCTAATTTGGTCATCTCAATAAACTTGAAATCGATTGGAAAACCCAAGCATTTCATTGATTCTACTCCTTCGTGTATACTATTACCAACACAACTAATGAATTAATTAACCAATAAATCACTATAATACACACTGGTAAAGCAATAACTGACATTTCAAAGTGGACATTTACTAATATGACAGTCTATTTCAAAGTGGACATTCCTTACAGATATGCGACTATTGGTTGGTGAATGCCTGAACAATGTAGGCCTACTGTATGCAGGTAATTGTCAAGTATGTGGGGTAAATAACCCATAACAGCCATGGGTGTGTGCCGTTGTTCTCAAAACTCATTTTATATTCGAGAAAGTACAACAATAGTAAACACTATCTCTTGTAGGAGCATTGTATAGATTGAGTACAAACGCAAAAAGTTCAATGCACAGTTTGGTTTTGTAGGTCTACTACGGGGAATTGTATCACTACTATCTTTTAAGTATTTATGGCAAATATTAAAAAATGGTCTTCTATTGTTTACGCAAATCTAGGGGACACCTACCTTCTATACACATAATCATGTTATGTTTTCTTTATAATAAAGGTGTAGAATTAATAATAACCCCAAAGCTAAGATGGCAAATAATGTTAAAAGTTCAAATCAAATTATTTCGTATATTTTATAACAGCAGTTATAATAAAGGTTAAAAGAACCAGCAAGGCTCAGGTATACACTTTAATAAAAACCTAACCTAAAAGTTAGAAATACAAATAATTGCCTCAAAGTTTTAAATCAGCTCTGTTATGGATATATTGGAGCAAACAGCTGTTTTATCTGTTATTTTATTCAATTGGTTGCTGTCGTAATACATAATGTAAATACATGTGTTGTTTCATCAGTCTAACCCTAACCTAATATTTTTCCGACTAAATTTATAAATATTGAATTAAAAAATTGTTTGATCAAAATTAATTCTAGCCTATGCTACTCAGGGATAGTGTAGCTTTTTATTAGTAAAACTATTTTTTCAATCGGTTTCAGTAGTTCCAGAAATCCCCCCATATATATAAACAAAAAAATTTTAACTCTTTAAAATATTAGTATAGAATAGAGTACCTGGGCGACCGAGCATCGCTCAGTATTTTTTTTAATAGTTTTTTTTTTTAGGAAAATGTATGTAAATACGAATCGCATACTGAATAAATATGAATATTTTTCGATCTTACTGTTTATTTAAATAATAATAAAAAAACATGAGTGTAATTAGTTGTAACATTTTATTAGAATATTTTTGCAGATTAAAACCTAGTGCATTTGAATCCTGACGTCTAAAAACCTCTATAGGTACATGTAGGTTATGAACCTATCCAACGAATATTCCATATTTAATATATTTTATGTATTTTAGAAATAACAAAATTTAATAACAATTAAAATTATTAGATAATTTATACTACCTTTTTAGAAATACAAAGATTGCAGAAACTGGTGAAAGGTTATCATAACGGTTAATCACAGCTCAAAAATAATGTTTTAGGTACGTTTGGTAACTAAAATAAATAAATAACTAAATAAAAAAATACGTTGAAAATTTTAGAACATGATTCAGTCTTAATGATTTATGTTTGTTAAATAGTATATACACATCTGTAGCTAAAATTAACAGATTAACAAAAAAAAACCAAGAAAAGGTTATCAATCTAAAGTTTGCTGTCAGACGCCCAAGTTAATCGTAAAGGGAAGGATTGAGATGGGGTGATACATTTTTACGAATTTAAAATTATATAGGAATAATTACTGTTCACTAATTATTTATTTACCAAATCAACATACTACAAACGCATAATCACAAATTAAAGAAAGGAACTGTAATACAATACATGTTAAATCAATTAATATCCACACCACTTTTAGTTCTGCCCATATCCACCGTATCCACGAGCAGCGTATCCATACCCGCCATAACCGTATCCTCCGGCAGAGTAGCCGATAGCCGGAGCGGCAGCCACAGCAGCTACAGGGGCGGCGGCGACTACATTAGTGGCAACGGGAGACACGGCTCTGACGGTGTTCGAGATCCTGTAAGTGTTCTGGTAGGATGTGGCAGGGGCTGGTGCCGGTGCAGAGTAGCTGACGGCAGGGGCGGAGTAGGTGACGGCAGGAGCTGAGTAGGTTACAGCCGGAGCGGCGTAGCTGACTGCCGGAGCGGCGTAACTGACCGCTGCAGGGGCAGAGTAGGTTACGGCGGCCGGAGCTACGCCTACGGAAGCGCTCAGGTAGCCAGCAGAAACTGCGGCGAAGAAGAGGAAGAAGATTGCCTGGCGAAAGAGAAATGTTAGAACATAAATAACGATTGCGGAGTATACATTTTAACAAATCATAGTCGATATATGATTTTATCATACCGGAGGAGACCCTGGGTACGACTTACACTATGACCTCATAGATACATATATTAATGACACTCGCCATTGACTTCATAATAATATGATCCATTATATAAATAAAAAAGTTAACTAAACTACAAGTAAAAAACCTGGACCAAGAGAGGGGTTCAAACGCAGAACCTGTACCAGGTAACGCTCTGCCAACTCAGCAATGATCGCTCCAGATATTGGTCAATGTTATATCTCCCTTGTACGGTTCACTGAATTTTTCTGATCTAATTGACTGAATACCTCGTATGAACCGACATCGAAAACGATCTTAATTCTATTTGAGGGTTACTACAGTCATGTTATTTATTGTAACTTTAAAAATTGTAATAATATTTCTGCTTATACAATTCCCCATGTTGGTTCATGTTTTTTCACTTGTAATTTAGTTAAATTAACCTTTACTGTGGAAGTATATAAACAGAAAGAATATTACAATTTAAAAAATGAAATTAGTATTTCAACAACCTCTTGGGTCGTCTGTTAAGTAGTTGTCGTCACAATTGGTGGTTAATTTTTAGACAGTATCTCAAATTAATAATAAAAACTTATTTAATACAAATAAATGAAAAATTTGAGGTTTGAAAATTCTCCCCCCCCCCCCTCCAGCCAACCCCTTTCGACCAAATTAGAAAAACGGAGGCACATTAAGGAGGCTATTCTTACTTGAAAAAATTCCTGTAAACGGAATTCAAATGTTATCAAATATTGTTAAATTGTGAGGGAGTGAAATTTGCTTTTTCACTATTTTAATAATATCACATAAATGTTCACCATTTTCCCTAGGTTATTTAACATATTTACATCCTCCCTGTATGTACATTATTGTGCAGTCTAGATCTTTCCAACTCCTACATTTATTTACTTAGCTTATCGTCTTGGTATATCTTAACAGTTTAGCTTTAAGAAACAATAGTTAAACATAATGATAGAAGCAGGTTGTTTAAAAAAATGTTTGTTATACATATCAATTTTGAAAAAGATGAACAGAGTACTCTTAGGTTTATAAATATAATCTATCTTGATATTATTTCTAAAAATAAAAACAAAGACACACATTTCACCGAAATACGTTCACCGAAATACGTCTAATGGTCAAACGTGTTTCAAGTTTCAACTACAAAGTCGTCATCTTCAGTTACACTTAAGCTACAACTAAATTGATATTTACCATTTAAAAAATCATAAAATGTGAAAACATTCACATAATAACTCGACTTATTTCATAATAATAGTAACGAATATATTAATTAAATATTTATTTGTATTGAACGTAATAAAACAACACATTTTCTGCCAATATAAACAAATTATTATATATTAAAAAGAATCGATAAAAGTTAAACGTAAAAATAGTACATTTGTTTTAATTGATTTTTCTTATTTAAAAAGTGTTTAGTTATTAATATAAATATATTAATTTAAGTTATAACTCACCAGCTTGTACATGTTGGAGTGTTGATGTTCTCGAAGTGACTCGATATATTCCGAGATCGAAAGTAGCCTTTATATATCGATATATTGAGGCTGATTCTCGGTTTTGTGTTACCCCAGACTTAAGAGTTATTAAGTTACAGTCTGTTCCAATTAAAATGACAAAAAAGTGTAAGTAAAGGTGTTAGCACTGTGGAACTAGGCCTCGGTTGTGTAACAATTAAATCATATACTATGGTAAATTATGTTTTTGTAATGATCAAATAATTTTGATGAACCATGTTTTAACAGATTAATAAATCTAGTCATTTAAAATTTTATGTTTGCGAGTCTCATGCGTTAAATACCCTTCATTATATTCGTTCATGTTAAACGAAATGATTCTATCACTCGGCTGAACCGCTGACGTAAGCTGAGCGAATTTCCAAAATTAAATTTATATGTTTTATGGTTTCAACCAAGTCTTTGTTAAATTGGTCTACTCATGAAGAAGCTGCCTGCTTGTAATAATAATAATAATAATAATAACATATGCTTTATTACTTTACTTTACAGAATTATAACGTCTTCTAACATACAGTCTAGCATGGCTTTCAGCCGTCTGCTAGGTTGGCAACAACTAACAATAATTTATTAATTAATAGCCACAGAACTATAAACTTACACTTACTTAGACAAACAAAAATTATCAATACACACATAAATACAAGTTTGATTAGAAATGAGTACAGATATTAAATTCCTAATAACAATAAAGCTCAGCGATCGCAACCTAAAAGTATTATCAAAAGTTAAATTCTTTTATCAATGCCCATCTATAATGCCATGCTTGTTCAAGATATTTACATAATACCCCCCAATCCTTACCATTCATAAAGTCCTTGAACTCTGACATCGACAATCTTTCTTTACCCAGATACGATTTTCTATGTTGCAACAATATCGGGCATTCTGCCACAAAATGGTAAACGTCTTCGTTTACTCCCATATTACATAAAGAACAAACATAATTTTTCCCTTCAACCCACGGTTTAAAATTTAAATGAATTAACTCGGCTCTACACTTAAATGCCCATTTTATTTCCTGCAACTTATATTCGTTTTTACTACAGTTAAAATAGTGTTTTTGCTCTAGGTTAAAATCTAAACTGGAGTAATTTCCCATTTTTTGCTGCCAAAACTTGCTGTTCCCTCTGTTCCAAACTGATTTTTTTTAGTACATATTTTAATTGAGTATTTTTAGAACTACAGTTAATTTTGTCCCACACTTCTAAATTCTTGTCTATCCCCACTTCATCATATTTGGCCCCTAAAATCTTCCATTCTTTATACCATGAAATGTTAGAATTTACTATTTTTTTTTGCCAAAATTTTTGGCAATCTGTCTTCCGGCATAGCTAACACTCCAAACAAATACTTAAAATGAAGCTTCAAAGTATACAAATACAGCTAATCTATCCCCGTCTCCAGATAAATTGCATAACTTGGTGTGTTTAGAGGTAGACCTAGTAACTTTTTTATAAAAAACCTAAATACTTTTTCAACACTATTAAATTCCCTATAACTCCAAACTTGAGCTGCATAACTTACTGTTGCTCTTTGAACTGCTTGGAAACTTGATAGTTTTACAGTTAGTGGAACGTGTTTACACCAAATAAATTTAGACCAGACACAGTTTATACTAGCTTTGGCCATTGCTAACTTAGACTTATGATGGTTCTCGTAAGACAAATTCGGAGTTAAGTCAAGCCCTAAATATCTATAGCTGTTTACTATTTCAATCTGTTTTTCATCAAAAGTCCGCCTTTCAATAGCTGCCAATTTCCCACCGTTTCTAAAAACCATCACTTTCGATTTTATTAAGTTTACTCTTAAATTCCATATGTTGCAATACATATTTAATTTATCTACCATAGCCTGAAGACCTTCTGGCGATGAGAACATAATAGCTATATCGTCCGCATAAAGCAGCACCCGAATACAAACCCCATCAACACAACATCCTCCCCCCATTGCCTCATGTAGGTCATTCAAGAAAAGTGAAAACAATAATGGACTCAGTAAACATCCCTGCCTTACTCCCATTTTCATTTCAAAACAATCTGACACACCAGTTCCGCACCATACCCCAGCCACAGTTTCTTTGTATAAATTTTGAAGCACTCTTAATATCTTTGTTGAGACTCCTAAACATGATAGTTTATAAAACAATGCATGCCTATCTACCGTGTCAAACGCTGCCGAGAAGTCTACAAAAAAACAGTAAAGTTTACCTTTCTTTTTAGCTAATCATAAATTAATCATACTTATAAGATTAAATATATTGTCCACGGTTGAGTAACCTCTTCTAAAGCCGGCCTGATATTCATTAAGAATTGTATGTTTTTGTTCTCAGTTTGTAAGCCTATTCAAAACAATCCCGGTAAAAACCTTTGTAAGGGTGTTCATAAACGATATGCCACGATAGTTTTCTACCAAATTTACATCACCTTTTTTATACATAGGGAATATAATACTTTTTTTTAACGAAACCGGCACATTACCTGTTTCAAATATATGGTTGAACGCGTCCAGAATCCTTATCAAAACATTGTCTGGCAAGTTCTTAATAAACTCATATGGTATACCGTCAAATCCAGGAGCTTTGTTATTTTTAGCTTTCGCTAACACTATTTTAATTTCTGAAATTTTAAATTTGTACGAAATATGTTAGTAGATTATTGTAACTCATTCTCCAAACCCTGCGCGCGCAGCTTTGTTCCGCTAGTAGCGATACAACCCTTGCGGCCTCGGATTATGAACTACTTCGCTTCGCTCTCAGCGGACAATCTTTTTGTACTATTATTGATGTTTCTGTATTGTTATAGGTCTACACAATACCAAGAAATTATGTTTTGAGATTTATCCGACAATACGGTTATCTTTTTACCTATGGGAAAAATACAATGAACCGTTTAGTTAAGAAAAATAAATAAATATAGGCTACTTTTAGCTCTATAAAATTTATTTGTAAAGTAAGTGGTTTTAGAGATATTTGACTTTAAAAAATGTAAATGGCCGCCATTTTTAAAGTACAAAAAAAAAACGTTCTGGTGTTTTGTACAAGGGTAAAACGTTAGGTAACCAAATTTGAGTTCAATGGATATTAAGTGTTTAGTAAAGAACAAAATGGCGATAATTCAAAAACCATTTATTTTATTGAAACTTTTTTTGTTATTTTCATCTACAGAAATTTGTTACACTATTTTCTTGCCTTTCTCTATAATTCTTTTTCTCCCAATGTAAGTTTTACAATACATTTCAAGTAAACAGAACCATTATTGTTCAAATCAAGAGGGACCTTTTCAAACGTAAAAAACTAGAAAAAAACAGGGTCCGCTTGTAATAATTTCGTACTGGACTCGATTCGCTCGAGGCGTGGACTGATTCTGTCAAACATTGCATGTTTTATTCTTCGACTTTCGTAAGTTGTACTCGTTAAATAAAACCAAAAAAAGTAAATTTCCCCATCGGTTTATTTTCAGCAAAAATATGACTTATGAACGTCCAACTTGGAGATTGTAAAACTAATTGTTATTCGAAAATTTGAATAACCTGGGTTAAAAATAAAAAATGATCATGTAAACAAAAAATACATTTAAATTTTAATAAGTTAAGTGTAAAATGCTGAACATTTATTTGCTTGGAAAACAATTATTCGCATTTTAATTATTACTTTACAAAAAATGTAACAAATAATGGAATTTTTTCAATATATGAGTTTCCTATAATCAGCTTATATTGAACATCAGTTACCAACTTAATTTTTCATGTGTGACTCATTTATATTTTTGTTTAATAACTCCTCTATATTATAGGTTTACAAAATTATTAATTAATGAATTTGTTGTTTTAAAAATTGTTTTTGCTTGTCTAAACAATGCTTAATTCGTGTTTGGAACTTTTTCGTTGTTTCAAAAAGTTTGCATATAAAATAACTTCCGCTCAGTTAGGGTGTCGTTAAAACGTTTTACCCCTGTAACCTTTAAACGGTTAGTCGTATAAAAAAACACCAAGAACAAAAAGGTCTTAAAATGGCTTGTAAAATCTAAAAAAAAAAACCAGGGTGTTCCATAAGAATTTTGAAAGTTGGACGCTATATTGGAAAATGGTGGTAATTTACATTTTACCTATACAGGGTGTCTTTCAACCATATGAACAAACTTTATCACATTATTCAGCATGTCAAAAGAAACAAAAAATGTAATATAACATGTGTCCTATCTCATTTTCTTTTCGGTCTGTCTGTATGTGTTTTTTTTTTACAAAATACTTAATATTTTTGGAAGTAGAAAAGATATTGAGCTCAAACTTTGTACACATATTTGTTGCGTAACCTTTTATCACTGTACGAAAAATAATAACCTTTTAGCTCAAAATAATTTTAAAATATTTTGTTTCTAGAGGAATTCTGGGTATTGTTGACAACTACCAAGAAATACATTTTTCCTTTTTTTGGTCAATATCTCAGTTATCCTTTGAGCTACAGACAAACTACAAAAAACCATTGAGTTTGTCATTAAAAAAGTAAACTTTTTTGTCTCTTGTAGTTTTTCTGTAAAGTTAGCGGATTTTGAGATATTTGACATTAAAAATTATAAATGGCCGCCATTTTGAAAATATTTAAAATATTGTTCTAATTTTCCGTACAGTGATAAAAGGTTACACAACAAATAGGTGTACAAAAGTTTGAGCTCAATATCTTTTCTACTTCTAAAAATATTAAGTATATTGTAAAAAAACAAATACAGACAGACCGTAAACGGAATGAGATAGGACACATGTTATATTACATTTTTGTTTCTTTTGACATGCTGAATAACGTGATAAAGTGTGTTCATATTGTTGCAAGTCACCCTGTGTATCTTAGAATGTTTAAAAAAAACAAGGGTAGGTTCCCCATTTAAAGTTTGCTGTCAGATTTATAGTTTACAAGATACCATTTAAAAAAACGCCCTTTATATATAAATAATAAAATTATATGAAATTAACTCGCACAATTTAGACTGTGAATTAAAAAATTTGTTTTGAAGTGTGACTTTCGGTTAAAATAAGATTCTTAGGATCAGGTCACGGATTGAACATAATGGTGTTTAGTGATAAGACAATTCATTTTATAGCCATCCCATTTTAATTAACATTTCATTTTAAGGTCAGTTATCCCATTTCAATACTTTGAATTAAGTCATCGAATTGTAAATGGGGTTTTACATAATTTAAGAATAATATTACACAAATTTAGCTTTAGGCTATAGCGTGTAGGAAATAAGTACAAATTATGTTTACTGTAGCTACACCATTTTAATATCTTTGATTGTATTGACCATACTTTATAAACAATCCTGGAACTAATGTGTGTAAATTGTGAAATTTTTATGGAAATTAATTTAGTAGTTTTTGAGCAAATAGAAAAAGCAAGTGTATAATTCATTATATACTTTTACGGAAGTCAAGTAATCAAATTGAAAATAGTTTTTATTTCACTTAAGAATAATACTAAACAATGTTAGCTGTATAGCTTGTAGGAAGTTAGTTTAATGTATATTTATTGTATAGGGGTAACAAATCTATTTCAACCTCTTAAACTGGAGTAAATCTTGTCTCTAAAGACTTTTGGCATTAACTGAGAATTTTTTAGTGAAATCTGCCTAATAGTTTTTTAGTCTATTAGAGGACAAAGAAACGAAGATTTCTTCATTTTTATAAAGTATAAAAATCGCGACATGAAATAATAATATGAAAGGTACTGGAAAATGTTAAAGAAATCTTATTTTCTCAGAAACCAATTCCGCTCCGCTCTACACATTACCTCTAATTATGTGTACGCTTTCTGGTAATGGTAATGAGTATTATTTATCTAAATTAGAAATTGAAAATTAATAAATTATTCGTTACTATAAGGTAATTATTGCTTATTATACTGGGTCTCCCACGAAGAGGTTTAAACGTTTGATTTTGTATAGCATGCCCATTAATGCGTCGATCATTTTTAAACTTTACACACCCTACAATAGAGGCTTTAAAAATGTTCTGTGAAAATTTTAGCAGTACAACACTTGCAGAAACAAAATGGTGGAATAATTAAAAATTTATAAAATTTCTCCCTCAGGAAATAGGTATTTAAATTATACCTTACTGATTTTGTAATAAAAATAAAAATATTAAATTTAATTAAATTGCTATAGATTTCGTAAAATAGTTTTACTGTCACATTCTAATGATCTAAGGTATTTGGATTAGAAAACTAGGATATAACATAGTGGAAAACTTAAAACCAAAGTCTAAAATTACTCAAACTGTAATCCATCCACAGCGACACACTGGTAACAGCGCTCAACAAATGATTCGTACGCTTTTAAAAAGAAATCCTGCGGTATCCGTAGAAGTTCCTCTTCAATTGCGTGTTTCAAATCCTCATCATTGTTGAAGCTGTAGGAATAAACATGTTCCTTTAGGTAACCCCAAAAAAGAAGTCATACACAGTTAAATCTGGGGATCGTGGTGGAAAATCCAAAAAATTACTTCTACGACCAATCCTCCAACGAATCCACGCTTTTACTTCTTGGCCTATTTTGACGATTGATGTGTCAAATTAAAGGGATTTTTCTCAAGATGTTCCGAAAGTCATATATTTTATCCTCAATTACTTGGGGATGTCCGCTTAGTCATCAAACTTCCCATTTATTTCTTATGGAAAAAACATCTTATTGAGTGTACGTCACATGTGTTTTATCTTACGTAATGCCACTTTAATGAACTGCTGTCTTAATTAATTTCATTTAAATAAACAGCTGACTAAAAAAACTAAATAATTCCATTTATATTATATCACTTTTACTTTCTCCCCCTATACCATAGTATATGGAGAAAGTATTGTATTCGTCAAAATTTTCGAGTTTGAGTTTTTGGTGGAAATATCCGTTTTGGGTCCCCCT
>JAGFPH010005773.1:8916-45619 GCA_018207615.1 Philaenus spumarius
GTTACTAAAATCATAATTTCAGATCTTTTATTATTATGACAATAGTGATTTTATTATTTAATATCTATATATATAAAAGCCAAATACCACTCACTGACTGAACACTTAAAAAGAATACAATCACGTTAAAAAGACTGAACATACCAACCACCACGGGCAACGCCGTACTGGTCAGCTAGTTGATGTATAAATATACATTGTAAGTACAATATTTTCTCTAATTTTTGTCAGTTCAAATTGTGCGCATTAAGTTTGAATTTGCTGGATTTAATTAAAACGTTTCCATTAGTTGTACACTTTATAACTTTAGGCAAGTGTAAGTGGCAACTTCAAGTAAATAACGAAACGTCTTTAACAGATTCAAGTATATTTCATCTTGAGAATTCGTACAACTTTGACAATTACTTTTAAATATTTTTTTCTACAACTCTACAAAGTTAGTTACAAACCTTAATACGTGTCACGAAGAAATTTAGATTTTAGACATAGTGGCATGTAAGCAATGGAATGAGTGTATATCTTAACACATTTTCCAATACGAAAGATGGCTTAAGTCATTTTACCCAACCCGCCATGTTAAACTTCCCTATCACAAGCGAGATGTATACAACTTCTTTACTTCACTCGGTGAAGTAAAGTTTCAAAAACTCACTCGGTGAAGTAATGAAACCCATTCAAATAACATTGAGTGCTCAACTTAATAAAATATACCTCTATGGAGCCAACCACGTTCAACGCTAGAAATCAGCTGTGCGCTTGAATGTTATTGTTATGCTTTAAAGTATTTTCCTAATCTAGCTTTTGTTTGTAAAAGAACGTTAGAAGATGAGTGAAATGGATAGTTTGCCTTCAGGTATAGAAAATGAAGCAACTACAGTTATTAATGGATTATTACCAACAAAATCAAAAGAAAGATACGAAGCAGAGTTATATAAATATGAAGAGTGGTGTGGCAATAGAGGAACAACACACGTAACTAACGACAAGGTAATTCTTGCCTATTTCAACAGCTTATCCAAAAAGTACAAACCATCTAGCCTTTGGTCGTTCTATTCTATGCTCCGAACAATGCTATCTCTCAAGAAAAACACTGATATAAGTAAATGTACAAACTTGATAGCATTTCTTAAAAGAAATTCGGAAGGTTATAAACCAAAAAAGTCAAAAACCTTTGATAAAGATGATATCACTAAATTTCTTTGTGAAGCAAATGATGATAACTTCCTGTTTACCAAAGTGGCATTTATTATTGGACTATCAGGAGCTTGCAGAATACACGAATTGACTGATTTAAATGATTTAAAGGTTAACAATGTAGCAGACAAAGGAAACTATTTTATTTTCCATCTACCCAGTACAAAAACCAAAGTATCACGAGAATTTGTTATAACAGAAGGCAGTTTTGAAGGCATTAATGTAGTCGACCTACTACGGAAGTACACAAAGCTTAGGCCTACAAAAGTACAGCATGACAGATTCTTTCTGCAGTTTAGGAATGGAAAATGCACAAGACAGCCAGTGGGAATTAACACTTTTGGAGCCTTGCCAGAAACAATCGCCACGTTCCTTAAACTTGAAAGTCCTAGCCTGTACACAGTTCACTGTTTTAGGCGTTCTTCTACATCATTATTGACAGAGTCAGGAGCCGATACATTAACTATTAAGCGCCATGGTGGATAGAGGTCCTCTGCTGTAGCCGAAGGCTACATAGAATCTTCGAATGGGAACAAACAGATAATACCTGCATGCATTCTGGGTGAAAATAAAAACTCAACTACCAATGAAAACTTGTTATTGAAGCCTACAACGAGTTCTGAGCCCTCATCAACCAGTGAAACAAATCAAAGTAAAATTGTTTTTCAGTCCTCATCAACCGTTGAAAGAACTCATAGTAAAAATGTTACAGCTCAACATATAAATTTTGAAGCATGTCATAACTGCGTTTTCAACATCTACTCAAAATAGTTTTAATCTGTTCCTAGGTTTATGTTGTGTTTTAAATGTTGTGTTTCCAAGTAAAAATATCCTGTATTTTATTGTAATCAATAAAAACAGTTCACTTAAAAACAAACCAGTTTATATATTGTAGATTAACTTATTTACACCCCGTCCTGTATATTGTGGGGACATGAAAAATATTGTACGTAACCCCCTGTATATTGTCGGGTCAGGTAAAATCTTGTACGTTTACACGTTACGCAAGAGCGTGTTTACATCACTTAGGTGAATTATGCAACACGCTTCGCTCGTTGCACAACATTCACCTGCGTGATGTAAAAACGCTCTTACTACACTTGTAACGTAAATAGCTATTAAAAGTCTGTACCTGTAATCTATATTATTTAAAAGCAAAATACCACTCACTCACTCACTCACTCATCACGATTTCTCAAAAACCACCAAACGGATTGAAATGAAATTTGGTATGTAGCTTCCTCTAGGGCCATAGGTGATCACTAAGAGAAGGTTTGAAAAGATTCGAAATTTTATGGGGGATTTGGGGGATCAAAGTTATTAAAAAACGATTTCTTCAAAACACCTAACGGATTGGAATGAAATTTGGTATGTAGCTTCCTCTAGCGCCATAGCTGCTTATGAAGAAAGCGTTTGAAAAAATTCGAAATTTTTGGGGAGGGGTTTGGGGGGATCAAATTTACTAAAATCATAATTTCAGATCTTTTATTATTATGACAATGGTGCTTTTATTATTTAAGATCTATATATATAAAAGCCAAATACCACTCACTGACTCAACACTTAAAAATAATACAATTACGTTGAAAAGACTGAAAATACTAACCACCACGGGCAACGCCATATGGGTGAGCTAGTAAAAAATATAAAAACACGCAGCTGATCCACTGATGCGAGTTGAGCGAATTTCTAAAATACATTTTATAGGATTTATTGTTTCAACCAACAATTTGGGAAATTTGTCTTCTCACTAAGGCGCTGAATAACTGCCTGCGTGTACGAAATATTGTATTAGTAGAATTTTTATATGCAAGTATGTGAGAATCCAGCTCAGCTGACGCGCTTCTTAGTTCCGTTTGCAGAGGAAAAGCTCGCTTTGCCTTTCGACCTTGTGAACTCGGTTTATGGACTGCTCACCTACACTGTAAGCAGACAAGCTCGCTTCGCCAGTTTGCATCTCGCACGTGGACACTTTATAGTGTTTTATATTTGAATCGATTTTGGGGGGACCAGATGGGCTATAAGGTCGTGTAATAAATGTGCAGAATAATTTTCTATATTGTTTTGATAAAACCACAAAAAACAATTAATTGTAGAAAAATTATAAACTTTCGGTCAAACACGTTATTTTAGTGTTGGTTATTTTCGGCCAACGAGTCCATACGACGTAGAAAACCAACTTGTGCACCTAATCCTCTTTGGATCTAGCAGCTTTAAAGTCCACTTAGAAATAAAATATAGTGTCCAATTCGTGTTACTTATAACTCAAACAATGGAGTTCTAATTAACAACTACGACCACTAAATACAACTTACAATACAAGTAGAAATAATCATTGAGTATAATCTTCTTCTAATCGTGTTGTGGTATTAAAAACCACGTCCTTTAACGCTTTTCAGGACATTCCATCTTCTAGAGCAGCTATAATAGCAGTTTGTTTTGTATTTGAATATTTCATCAGAAACCTACCGAATAAAGCTTCTCCTACAACGTGTCTCGTTTGTAAAGACTGCATTTTGTGTTTACCCTTATCTGTTGTCTTTCCGTGTCATTCCACCTTATCACTTATACAATTTAATAAACCTAAACTGGATTTTAAGCAAAAGCCAAATTAAAAATGTTTTATTTATTTATACAATTCAAACATGTCAATTTATTAGTAATTTTAGGATATGACGAGTTAATGTATTAAACAAGTGAGCTTTAAATATACTTTAAATAGTTCAATACTTTAATTCGTATTTCAGTTTAAATTTAACGTTATAGTACACTGTTAAGTTGTATACAATTTCAGTTTGTTTAATAGGTTAACACGTTCACTGCTACGCAAATTTCGTATTTCCTATGCTAGAAGCTGACTTTTTATTTTTTATATTTACAATCTAAATGAGTAGAAATTACTTTATTTTTTTACTTTGTCCATTTCTACGTAATAAGCACTCATATTTTAAAGCGGAAGCACATCTGCGTTCATAGCACCATAGATCATGAATAATAAAATAGATTATGCATGCATACGGCGGCAGTGTGGCGAAAAAAGGTTGTCGGGAAAATATTTCTTGATCGCGCCGCGGGGTAGCGCTAGGGAGAAATCATTCAAGGCATTGGTGCTACACACCGCTTTCGTCGTTTCCACCATAGATCGCGCCACTATCGTCGAATTTCCAGTGGATTGAAATAATGCATTGGATCGGAGTTCTATTAGGTTATCCAAATACAATGATAGCACACAGGCCTGAAATAAGCGTTTCATTGTGTATTGAAAATACTCTCAATACGGGGGTTGGCATGCGAAGCACGCAATTCATTATGTATTGAAAACACTCCCAATACGGGGGTTGGTGTGCGAAGCACGCAATGCTTTGTGTATTGCAAATTCTTCCAATACGGGGTTGGCGTCCAATGCATTGTGTATTGAAAATACTCTCAATGCGGAGGTTGGCGTGTGAAGCACGCAATACATTATGCATTGCAAACACTCCCAATACGGGGGTTGGCGTCCAATGCATTGTGTATCGAAAATACTCCCAATATGCGGGTATGCGTGCGAAGCTAGCAATGCATTGTGTATTGAAAATACTCCCAATAGGGATTTTGGCGTGCAATGTACTGTGCGTCGGCCGCTTCTCACAGAATTCAGTGTCAAGCTCACATGTGCGTCCTTAGCAGTGAAACGTTTTAACAAAAATGTTTTAGTTTAATATACTTATATCCTAACATTGTGTTAGGTTTTTGACCCATATCAGTTATTGTATTTATAATTTATGTAGCAGCCGATGTTTAAATTAAAATACAAATTTATAAATTATATTTTAATTTAACGGTTTAGTAGACGGTCTTGGTCCGTGTTTTTTCATTTGTAATTTTATTAATTTAACCCTTGCTGAGGAAGCGTGTAAGCAGGTAATTTGTTACAAATTTAAAAAAATAATAAATAACACCACTGTAGGCTGCAAAAAGAATTGAGATTGTTTTCAATGTCGCAATGCGAGGTATTCAGTCTATTAATTCATAAATACACTAAAGCCGTACAAGTGAGATAACATCGACCAATATCTGGAGGATCAGGATAGCTCAGTCGGTAGAGTGTTGCCACGGAAAGGCAAAGGTCCTGGGTTCAAATCCCGGTCTTTGGTCCTTGTTTTTTCACTTGCAATTTAATTAATGTAACCCTTGCCGAGGAAGCGTGTAAGCAGGTAATTCATTACAAATAAAAAATAATAATAATTATTATAATAATTTAACTTTTAAAAATCATACTTCAAATAATAATTATTTATGTAAAATCCGTGTTTAAAAAAAATATAAAATAACTTTAAAATTGTTAGATATTTAGCTTTTTTGCAATTATTTCACTCCACTAGGACTGAATAACACTCATTAAAGTAAGAATAATAAGGCATTAAACTTAAAATAGTACTCTCTTATTACTAGATATTTTTGTTTTCGGCTCAACCTAGCTTCAAAATATCCTTAGAACATCTTTATAATTCCTAAGAGTTACACCAGCACTGACTTCTACAAATATTATAAATGAATCAATCAGTAAAAATAGATTATTTACACGTCTAACTTCCATATAAGTTGTCCAAAGGAGAACTAGGTTTTGATTAATGACGTACGGAGTCATTAGATCCGCTGTTAAATTGAGTTAATTCTCATTAAAATTAAAGCCAACTTTGTAATCAATCATAACCTAATTTCATAAACCAAACTGTAATGCTATAATCACCGTGTATGACATTGCTTATCTCTCCGTAAGTTTGACATGTTTGCCTAAGTTATGTTAATTGACAGTTAGTCGTGTTAACACTGTCTTTATTGAACGAATTACATTGCCTCTATATAAAACAAAGGGAGCTATTTTCATGCTCCGCACGCTAACCCTGTCGTCACTTAATTGACAACGAAATAATTTAACATATAAATTAGATGACATAAACACAAGTAATTTACTACTAGACACACAATTATCATTTAGTTATAACATTGTATTTGGATAACCTAATAGAACTCCGATCCAATGCAATATTTTGTTCCACTGGAAATTTGACGATAGTGGCGTTGTCTATTGGGGAAACGACGGAAGTTGTATGAAACACCAATGCTACCAATGATTTCTCCCTAGCGCTACCTCGCGGCGCGATCATGTACTATTTTCGCGACAACCTTTTTTTCTGCACACAGCCCCCGTATGGATGCAAGATCTATTTATTATTCATGATCTATGGTTATAATAACTCATACCAATATTCTTGAGGTGAGAGGGCGGAGGTAAAGCAAACAGTGGTTGAGCAGGTACGGAACTAACATTATAAAACTAGTTACCTGTTTTTCGGTTTTCGATTATTTTGCTACATTTTACTACGATATTTGAATAAAACCCCAGCGTACGTATAGAGTTCGTCATAGAATAGTTAGAATATGCACGACGTAATTTGTACGTCATAATGCCCTGAATCGAAAATAATTTGTAGAGTTCTTAGGGCAATGTATATTTGGTGAATGTAGGCCTATATAACATTTAGGTCATTTCCTAAGTGCTATATTTCTTATAAAAATACGAAAACATTCATATTAAAGTAAAAACCTAAAATTGTGTTTTTTATCTCGAAAACTCAACACCAACCAATATTTCGCAGAATGTATTCCCTTTCAAGGCTGCACTCTAAAACATTGAAGTGTGGACGTATACTTACTGAATTATTCAGAGAGATAAAAGCTAGTGCGAAGATTTCTTGAAATTTTTCTGCAGAAAAAATTTATTCAGATGTTTTTTGTTGCTTAAAAACTGCGTAGAATTTACGATAGTGAGAAAATTTAATTAAAATTTTATAATAGCGAACACAGTCATTGTCAGTTAATTATTATTTTGTAAAGCTAATTTTGCTAATTTAAACGTATAATTTACAAATTTGTATTTTGCTGTAAGGTAATCAAATTATATTTAAACTTAAACTGTTAACAATCAAATAATTGTATCGTGATTACATAAAAAAAAGAAATAGATATTTAAAACGTGGGGATACAACAAGGTCGACTACTAAAATTGTATAAACCTATTTTACGAAGTAAGATGTAAATAAAATACGTGGAATAATTTCGTAGTACTACAAATAAATATTCTTCTTAATGACCGTCTTATCTGTTATTGGTTGTATGTATATTGTACGTACTCATAAGATTTTTTTAATATACATTTTAAATTAAAATTAAATGTTATAAATTGTTTTACAAAAAATAATTTAATAACACATTTTATGACAAAATAATTTCAAAAACTGCTATGTATTCCCTTTTTATTTAACAGCGCTTCTTAAAAAAAAATACAGATTTATACGCTCCACCCTTTACTGTAATTTCGGTTAATTAAAATTACTCTCCAATTTCGTGCTATATTTCCATCATAATAATTTTAACACTTAGTATAGCAATTCAGCATTACGGATACTGGCCTATGTAATAAATATTCTTTATATTCAAAATCTCTTTGTATGGTAAGAATTGTTGCTTCCTTTTTTTGAATCAATTTAAAATGTACATGTAAAAAACATATTTCAATTGCCAACCTAACTTAAAACAACTGGTATTTTTAAATCCTCACTTTCATCAAAAGAGAGTGCTTACATCCTGCGAGATTACATTCTGCACTCTTTATCGGGTAAATCTGAGATGTGTAATATAACCTTCTAGTGGCATATGCAAGTTTATGATTTTGAACCTTATTCTATATTTTGAGCTATTTTAAAATAACGGCCAAAACAAACCATCATCGTTTTTATGACCATGTTTTTAATGCTAGGTCATTTAGGATTTTATTTTATCTATTGATTTAATAAAAAAATAATAATACAATCAGTAAATAACCTATTAGTTATAATTTAAAAACATAAATAAAGAATGAAGTCAAATTATAGAGCGTTATTTGTTTTAAGCCTTCATTACAAAGTGTATTTACCGATTAATTTTACTTTCTCACTATACTATAGTATAGAGAAAGTACAGTAATCGCAAAAAAAATCGATGTTGAGATTTTTGTGGAGATATCCTTTTGGGACCCCCTGATTCCAAAAAAAGTGGTTTTTATAAAATGTCTGTCTGCATGTATGTATGTATATCTATCTTTATGTACACAAAGCTGGAGAGAAAACTATTTGATCTATTTCAAACAAATTTTCACCAGACATGTCAAGTAGGCCTGTATGGATGCACGAAAAACTGTTTTGAACATTTTTGAAAAAAAACCCCTTTTTGGCCAAAAAACCCCCCAAAAATCAATTATCATTTTTTTTATAAAAAAATGGCTCTAACGACTATGATAAAATTTGGCTTATTTGTAGCCCTTAATGTACCCTACCATATGCAAAAAACCGCATCTTTCTAAAAATTTTCGTTTAGCTAATAATAATAATAATAACTTTTGGGGGTTTTTGGCCATAAACGTGGTTGTTTTTCAAAAATTTTTAAAACCTTTTTTCTTGCATGTATGCAAGCCTAATTCTCGTGTTTGGTGCAAATTTGTTCGAAATCGATCGAATAGTGTTCTCTCTATATAATAATAATAATATTTATTTGTTAATCTCCTACTTTAATAAATCACCTCTCCTACCCCTCCTACATTTATGAACTCACAGTGAATCTGTTTAATAATTTAAATATGGTTGTGAAAAGTATGTGCCAGTTCCTGGTACCGTTTATTTATTTTTTATTTTTATTATTTTTAGGAATATAATATTATTTTATTTAATTCAATTTTTTATTATTTTCAACTGCTCACAATTTTAAGATAAATGTGGCAATACAAAATGTAAACATTATGATTTTGTCCAACATTTTAAAATAGGTCGATTTATGTACAAAGTACTAATACAAAAAATGATAACACAGGAATGAAAAAAAGGTTCCTCTATAAATTTATTTTAATATGGTATATAATTTCATTGATATTGCCAGTTCAAATTTTTTACATTTGGGATTTTAAATGTTGGAAAACGTGTGGATAATAGTTGCCTTAGTTGGAAAAATTGCCTAAGATTGTCTTTATTAGTTCTGTTGTAAAAGAAAGCAAATGTAGTAGGATTTGTAAGTACTCAATGTCTGATTTTTAATATTGTACGCTAAATAAACAATTTTAATGTACGATACGTTTGGAATCTTTGTTTGTAATGCCTCTGAATAATAATACTGAAGCGGAACAAACCATTTAAGGTTAGTTATCGCCTTCTATTCTTAATCTATTAGACTGTAAACATTTACATTTTTTAAACTTATAAAAACATATTGTTATTAAATTATTTGAATTTAAACTGAGAGTAAATTGAAAACGTCATATGTGTAAGCACAGTTCAATTATGTAAAGGTATTTACTGTCCGCAGCTTGCTTTATGATTGAAGCCATTGACACAAATAAACCCATAAGCTCCTTCATTATAGTTAAAACTAAACCTACTCTCTGTCCTTGTTTAATCAGTAGCTTTGTATTTAACTTTACTTTTGAGAGAGAAATATGATTTAATAACTTTTTTAATTCTTGAAATTATTTGTATTGTATATTGTTTTGTTTATTTATCCGATAACAAATAATTATGCTAGTGTTTAAAAAAACAGTTATAGAATACATTTTGGGAATGGTTTGTTCCAAAAAATTGTTTATAATAATATGTTAAATTTATGTTTATTGAAAATATTTTTTTTTTATTGATAAATTTGTAATCGTTTTCATTATTTTATAATTTGAAATGTTAAGTCAATTACGAAAAAAACTTATTTTAAGAGTGTGCATTTATACATAATAAAATGTTTAACTTGCTCTATAGGAATTTCTATGTTAAATAAAATAGAACTTAACAGATGAAAAGACAAAAAGTAGAACCTACACCTAAAAGCATGTTGCAAAAGTATTTTTATGTTACAATTTTTGTATAGAATTTGTGTATTAAATCTTTAATATGCACAAACTAGGTTTCGATCTGTATCGTCTATCTGCCAGTCATCATCAGAACATAGTAATATTATGATGTTATTTTTATTATTTATTTGTTGTTAAATGTAGTCTCTAGAGACAACAACAACAACTTCATTGCCTTAAAGTACAGTGTACATAAGCAAGTTGTTGACCATTTACAAAAATAACATTTTTTATGACATTGTTCGTTCTTTTCCTTAGTAGAAACATCCTTAACAACTTGTTTGATGTATTTATGATACTTACAAAATCATTTTTATACAATTATAACACGAAACACAATTTCAGATATTGAAATAACACCAAATTATACAAACAACAACACTATTAGTACATTTACACATGAGTTAGTTATTTGAAGATATTTAATAAACTAATTTATTACACTAGTAGTTCTGTGAACAGTAGACCTCGCTCGTTGCAATAACACATGTGGATTTGAGCTTAGGTTAAAAATAGTGTGCCAGTAAGGAAGTAAACAGAAGGTTTAGCCAGTGAAACATTATTTTGAAATTCCAGGGTTTCTAGTTCTCGTTTTTTTACTTTCTTGAGCTTTAACTGCTAAAGATTTTCTTTTAGGTATTGGGTTTTATTTAGGTTTAATAGTACGTAAGGTAGCTAAAAATATCGCGTTATTGAGGAAAACCCGATTTTGAAAGTAAAAGAGTCGTAGCTCATTGCGGTTGCGTTTTTGGGCCAATATTTTGAAAATGCAGTGTGGGGTATCGTTTTATATGTTTTTGGGTACGAGAAAATCGATTTTGACAGTTAAAAAGTCGTAGCTCATCGCGGTCACGTTTTTGGGCCAACATTTTGAAAATTCAGTGTGGGGTATCGTTTTATATGTTTTTGGGTACGAGAAACCCGATTTTGACAGTTAAAAAGTCGTAGCTCGTCGCGGTTTTTTTACTTTTGTTTAATATCTCTTGAAAGGTTATAACCATATGCCCTGATTAAGATATTACATTGTTAATATACATTCAAGTTTTCTTCCATGTCCTTTTGTTTTTATTTTCTACAGTCCTATGTTTTAATTGTTATTTTGTGTTCTCTTTAATTGTTGTGAAAATTAGTTGGGTTCTTCTTTATCTGTTAATTTTTGGTTTTGTTCATTTAAACAGTTACAACATTTAATCAGAGACAATGACAATTTAAATAATTTTTTTTCTTGGTTAATTTACACTTTTGGTTTGGCCTTCCAAACGTAAGTTATTCATCTACAAGGCATTAACTGTAGGTTGTGAAATATGGTTTTTGTTATTGCAGTTTTAACATACGATTTTTGAAAGCAGTTGGCATTTAAACTTATTCAGTTGGTAAACTATAGTTGTTTTTGCCAACTCAATTGTTTAAACAAACTTATCTGAGATTGACATTGTGAGAATCAATGTGTGTTTGAGATTTTTTTCAATCCTTAAAGTAGGAAAATTTATTATTCTTTTAATAACACTGGCAAATATTGTACCGTTCTATTATTTTTACATATGAACCTATACAACTATTAAATTTCATATTTTGTGATTCTAATTTTGGACCTGGAAATTTTGGGAAATTAACCTGGAAAACCTGGAATTATTCATGAATTTTTTTATGGTTCAGTGGACACCCTGATTTACATATACGATCAATAGAGCAAAAGTTAAAATTTACATGAAAAATTCACAGTAAATGGGTGACTTTAAGATAAGTTAAATCTAAAACTTATAAATTTATTTTATAATGTTCTATCGACATATAACTGAAGTGGTGCCAATGATTATGAAAACAAACGTTGATAAATATGACACACAAGTGTTGGCCTTAACACAAATTTAAAAAAAACATAGCAATACTGTATTTCAAAATTACAGAGTCATCAGAACAACTTCATAAAACTGTTAAACTTATATGAGCAATTGTAATATTGCTTTTATTTACAGCTAAATGAAGGTAGATAAAAAGTTCATAACCAACTAATTAAAGCAAAAACTGAAATATTTAACGGATCCTAAATTCCTTGTATATTTGTTAAGTGTAGTTGTGTAACTATTACGAAATCAGACAATAGAGATATCAACAAGATACATAAAAACACTGAAAACGGTTTTAACTCTGTCTTAACTTTACGATTTTGCCTTTGGTTTCTTTATCTGTTTGTTACACGATAACTCTCGAATGCTTTGTCCGTTTTTGACGAATTTTAGTGAACATGAAATTAAGAAATGAAGGAATTTGTGGATTAGTTTTTGGACTCCTTTTCGAAAACTATTTTTAACTTTTTAAGAAAATATTTTCTAAGTTATGAAATTTAGTGAATGAGTAAATAAA
Source organism: Philaenus spumarius (assembly GCA_018207615.1). Taxonomy (NCBI): domain Eukaryota; kingdom Metazoa; phylum Arthropoda; class Insecta; order Hemiptera; family Aphrophoridae; genus Philaenus; species Philaenus spumarius. The sequence goes on from JAGFPH010005773.1 coordinate 21,383, forward strand.
ATATCAAGGCCCAAAAATGCACGAAGGCCGCTTCGTGGCCCAAAATATAGACCGGTAAATACATTTACTTGAAACCCATCAACTGTTGTATAAAACAAAAGGTTTTGATGAATGGATTTAAAATTTGACAATTAATTATAATTAAATTAGATAATTTTTAAATGTCCTGATTAAGGACAATCAAGATCGATGCTGTTTACATAAGAGCACTACTAATGTTTGTGATTTAGCCCCTACTTTACGACCTAATTACATAGCTTTAACTAATTACATTTTTAAGCAATTGAATTTATTAAATTAAAGGTCACATTTAATAAGAAGGGAGGTCAACTTAAAAACCTTGTGTTACAATTTATTTTTTGTACATGATAGGCCTACTAGGTAGTTTAAGCCAAAATTACTTTAAATGTAAATTTCCAAAAAAAGAGAATGAGTGAGGTATTCAGAGATCGCAGAACAACTAGATTAGATTATGTTTCCAGCTTAGGTCATTAAAAATGGGCTCAAAACCTGAAAGCCTAAACAATACCCAAGTAGTTTAAAGACAAACCCTTATTATAATATAAGGGGGCGGATTTAGGAGTTTTCATCCTTTAGGCTTGATCCCATTAACGCCCTCCTTTAATTGTTCAAGTCGCAGAAAGACTTCAGTTTCAAAATGCACTTTGTATGTGTCCCACGCTGCAGCCCGCAATTTTCGTCTGACATGGTTCACACATTGGTTGCTTAAGTGGTTTGAACGAGTTCGTTAGCCAAACTGTTTTTTACACAACCTTGCAGCTTGTTTAATTCCCTCAAAATCGAGTCCATGCAAAGATTACCGCAGTTACTCCAGTGTCCTTTTTAATCGCTGAATAATATTAAATTTTAAGCTAGTAGGAAACACTGCGTGCTTCACATGCTAACCTAACACTAAATTGTAAGCTAATAGGGAACACTGCGTTCTTCACACGCCAACCTAGAACTAAATTGTAGAAATTCGCTTAACTCACGTCAGCGGTTCAGCTGCATGGTCGATTTATTAGTTTAGCTGTTTCAAACTTTATTTTTAGGGAAAGGGTTACCGGACTCTATCACCTTTGGATTTTATTTGGTTTGGTCTGCATTTTTGGACTGGAGCTGTTTGATGAAATAACGCCGAAGTTAACAAGACATGAACATAGGAGATTATTCTACACATTATGTTTTTTACACGACCTTGTAGCAAGTTTGTTCTTCCCAAAACCGACCAAAACGTAGAGCGCGAACACATAAGATTTGCGCGAGACTGGCCAGTGGGCCTACTAGTGCATTTAGATTTGTTTCACACCAGTACAGATTTAATTGGTGTTATCTTGTTTTATAAGTAAGCTCTAAATTGGTTTAAGGGATTTGTACAATTTAATTTTTGTAACGTAATAACGTAGTTATTTAGTCCAGTCATTGAAAATTTGTAGAGGGAAATAGAAGGAACACATTTTTTGACCTCGGGACATTGTTTGGTCTAGTTAGGAGGTAAACTAATAGCCCAGTCAATAAAAGGTTTGTGTCGGAACTAATTAGTGAAATGCTGATTTTTTCATGGATGTTAGTTGAATATATAACGAATATTTTCTCAAAAGGATTACAATAACGAAATAAATATGACTCAAAATAACTTTAAAATATTTAGTTTCTAGAGTAATTCTGGGTATTCTTGACAACTACCAAGAAATACATTTTTACTTTTTTTTGTCAATATCTCTTTTGTCGTTTGAGCTACAGACAAAATAAAAAACCGTTAAGTTTGTTATTGAAAAGGTAAACTTTTTTGTCTCTTGTGGTTTTTTGTAAAGTTAGCTGTTTTTGAGATATTTGACATTAAAAATTATAAACGGCCGCCATTTTGAAAATATTTAAAATATTGTTCTAATTTTTCTCACAGTGATAAAAGGTTACGCAAAAAAAAGGTGTGCAAAGTTTGAGCTCAATATCTTTTCTACTTCTAAAAATATTAAGTATTTTGTAAAAACACATACAGACAGACAGACCGAAAACGGAATGAGATAGGACACAATGTTATATTACATTTTTTTGTTTCTTTTGACGTGCTAAATAACGTGATAAAGTTTGTACATATGGTTGCAAGACACCTTGTATAGAAAGTTATATCAGTAGAATAACTAAAAAATAACTATAGGTAAGCTTTTCTGCAAAACCTCAGAATTTACAAGTGAAGTTAAATTTGTTTTATATTTTGAACGGTTGAAGATAATATTGTAAAATATCATAAAAATATTATTGAAGGAAATTGATTGCTCTACAACTTTCTTCCTTATAACTTTTTCGTTGGACGAAAGGCTGAAAAGGTAGCTAGCCAAATAAGACAACAATTATTATACAAATTATGTCTGCTAGGATCCATGAAATAAGTTTTAATAAAATTTGTCTGCCAATCCTAACGTAACACTTTCACTTAAATTTGTCAACGCGTTTCGGAGTTCCTCCATAGGTCTCGATAATGGAGGAACTCCGAAACGCGTCGACAAATTTAAATAAAAGTGATACGTTAGGGTTGGCAGAAAATTTTACTTAAATTTAAGACAAAAATTCATTTTTCAAAAATAAGCTAATTTTGAGCGTGCATATCTCGGAAACTATGTGAGATAGCAAAAACAATATTAAATTCAATCTTGTAGCAAATTTTATGAGCTTTAATTTTGTTTAGAATGGTCTTATCGCTAAGACGCATAGTCTTTTAAATATAAGTTAAAATCCGAAACCGAATGCCTCCTACGTGCTCCCTTGCTCCCCGCTCAACTCCTAAGAGTGGGGCCTTTTAGTATGTTTACCTCCTAACTACTCCAAACAATGTCCCGAAGCCAAAAATTGTGATCCTTCCATTTCCCTCTACACCCCCTCCCCTCTTTGTGTATTCATTGACTGGACTAATGGTTTTATTTTACTTTTTTTACAAACGTCTTTTAAGATTTGTTAGAAAAGTAAAAATGTTTCATTCTGTTCTTTACGGTTAGTGACACTATTTAAATATTCTTAAACTGTAAAAATTTACGACTATGTTTTACATAAGTAAAGTACTGTAATAAATTAACTTCTATTGGATAAGGATAATGAAGTAATGAAGGATAATGAATTACATAAAATCCTTCATTACAATTGTAGTTCATTATTGGTTTATTTTTATTGTTGGTATTAAACCTAAAGTATAGCTACCAACAACAACAAAATTTAACAAATGGATCAACCCACATAGGAATTACAGTTTCATTCGTGTTCAATTTACATCACTTTCATACGTGAATTTTTAAGAGCTAACTCATTTATGTTGCCCTCATAAAGTCCTCACAAATTGATCTTCGTCAGGCCAAACTTTCCTTTTCTCTTTCTTTTGCTGTCTTTTTTTTAGTCTCCTATATCCAATTCCTCAAATTAACATATTTTCGTTAAGCTACATATAAAATAATATTTTCTTCTGTTAAAGTCCAAAGGGTTTATTTTAAGTTAAAAAATCCTAATTGCCTTCCCTAAAAAATTGCCTTTCTAGGCTGCAGCCAACTCAGCCTATTTAGAAATCCAGCCCTGCCTTATATACAAATAAGCGTAAAGTTAGGCCGATTGGCTGTATTGACAGTATAGGATGCATGCATGAGTTCTTGAACTTTCTACATTTATCGGGAACACAAATATTTCACAGCTGAAGCAGAGTGAATGACAAAATATTATGGAACAAAGTGAATTATAAATTATATTTATAACTAGGGGAGACCCCTGGGTGCTCCCCCCCCCCACCCCCCCCCCCCATTGGATCACGATGTGGGCTCATTGGAACCCATTGTGTAAGTCAGCAATGCTCAGGTCTACAATTTAATAAAAACTTTACCTAAAAGTTCTAATAATTGATAATAATACCAATAATTGATAATAATACCAATAATTGATATCAAGTCTGAAATAAGCTTTTAATGGAAATATTAGAGCACGAGAAACACCTGTTGTGCAAACAGTACACTTTTAAAACAAAATATTACTGCCAAAGCAATAAAATGACGAGGCGAATGTTTCTCAGATAAACGCAAGCTCAACACTTCCGTCGCTGAACACGTCCTGCTTCCTGCCAGTCTGTTTACGCTTAGTGTATCGTGCAAACCAAACATATACAGGATGTTCAGAAAACGGGTTCCAAGAATTCAGGTCGTGATTCTCAAATCAAAATAAGATGAAAAGTTCCAATAAACATAAGTCCAAAAATGCTCAGTTTTCTGTCTAGCCGCCATTTAGTTTTTTGTGCAAAATAATTCATATCTAGAGAAATAATTGACAGATTGAGTTCAAACGTGGCACGAAGTTTAATCTAACAATGATCTATCATAAGAGAAATAGGCGATCATATCCAATCATGCGTTTCAAAATGGCGGCTGTTTGAAACTTTAAAACCTAAATTACTTAAAAACTATACATTTTAAAAAAAAATGGCAAAGCACCTTTTTTGTAGCCCGTTTGATTGCCTGCCGGATGGTGTAACTGTCAAAACAATCGGATGAAGGATAATAGCTAAGATAAAGATAATAATAGCATATGTACAAACAATATTGTTGTGTTTACTGAGTTTTGGGATGCCAGGTTGAACAAACCTATTATTATACATAACTTAACTATTATACTTCATACGATTGTTTTGACAGTTAAACCATCCGATAGGGAATCAATAGGGCTACAAACAAGGTATCTTGAAATGTTTTGGTAAAACGTACGGTTTTTGAGTGCCTAATTTAGGTTTGAAATTTTCAAACCACCGCCATTTTGAAACGAATGATTGGATATAATCTTTAATTTTTCTTGCGATAGATCATTGTTCGGTTAAACTTCATGCCAAGTTTGAACTCAATCAGTCACACATTTCTCTACATATGAATTATGTTTTTACAAACAAAAATGGCGGCTATCCAGAAAATGGAGCATTTTTTTACCTTTTTTGATTGGAATTTTTCATGTTATTGTAATGTGGGGAATCACGCCTTGAATTCTTGAAACCCTTTTTTCTGAACACCCTGTATGTATTTTGAGGTAAATGAAATAAGTAAATCTATTCATTGGATAAATCTAAACTCATCACTTTGTAAATGAGTCAGAAAAGTTAGTAGCCTAAACCAAAAACTATGGATATGTGACTGTCTGATAAAATTATCGACAAAATAACACCTTTTGAATTCGTATGCTTTTTACATAAAAAGGTGACACTGGAAATACGTAATCTGAGAAATTAAATACGTATGCGTTACTTTAAAAACATGTTTTACCTTGCCGAATGTGTAGCAAGCAGTCCAGATGTTAACCTTGAAAATGTAGAAAAACGGCAATTGTGCATTTAAGGGTGACCAAGAATTGGACAATTTTTCTTATATTCTTTAACTTTAAGAAGACTAAAAACACTAATTTTTCACGGGAAACAAATAACATAAACAATTAGAATCATTCAGGCAGAGTTTAGCCATTTTCGCTTTGTCTGTCCTAAAGAAAAGAAACTAAACACTTCACTGACACAAAAAAAGTAAACAATAAATAAACAAAAACAAAATTAATAAAAAAAGGTCGAACAAATACGTGAAAATTGTTTACAAACCTTAGTATTAGGCTAGTAAAATAGAACACTAAGACGTATAAAACGACATTCAATGCAATCAAGTGAAACATAATAATTATGAAACCAGAAAATCTGGTTAGCAGACATTGTGAAATTGGAAATTACGCCCAATAAACACTATTTTACGTAGGTGGCTTGATATATATAAAAATGTTTTCCTATACTGTTACCAATTAATTACGTTGTTTTCTATAACATAAAGTTGCAACTCCAAAAAAAGGCAATATTATTGTTTGCAGTATTGTTTGTTGCTTTTTTAGAACAACAATAAAGTCAACAAAAACTGAATCAGCTGATGCCGATTGTTGATGTGAATATAGTGTACAGTTCCTCACAGTAGGAAATAGTTGCAGAGTCCTTTGGTTATTTTTTTAGGAGTAAACAAATAATAAAAATAGTTTTTTATTTTCTAACGTGAATGGGTTTTTGTTTATGGGCTTAAAAGTGTACAATCGAATAAAATGGGAAACGATTTGGCTAAATTTTTTCAAAAATTATGTTACTCATGATGTTAGATAATAATGTTTAGCCTCTAGGACAGTATATTGATTGCTCGCTAAAAAATGTAGCCTCCTCGCTCATCCACAAGTTGTGAAATAATCAATCGTAAACAAAGTTTTTGTTAGATAATTTTACTTACGGATAAATGTAATTTACAATTACACATTCAGTAAAAACATGCACCTGAATTATTTGTAGTTGTTGGGCGATGTATTTTTTTTAATTTTTTTTTTTTGAAATCGTGTGTTTCTCAAACGGAGATTTGGTCTCAAAAAGTTAAACTTACTTATTTTATTTATGTGTTAAACATTTTATAATCATCCTACATTTTAAAGATTCCTTCATTGAATTAATGAGCGTTTAAAGTTAGTACAAAATGAAATGAATGTCATCTCAGCAAGCTGTAGGCCTATGCAGGGTGTCCCCGAACTCTCTACTGACCTTTTCAGATTATTATTATTCCTGGACCAAAGAACAAAATAGTAGCATTTTTGTTTAAGTATTAGTGCAAAAGTGTTATGTTCAAAAGAAAATCGCAGATTTAAATAAATACATCCTACGTTATAATTTTATAGAAAAAAAGATAAGTCTTACCAGACTACCATGCAATAATATTAAGTAAATTTAGTATAATAAGTAGTGTTTCAACAAAAAATGTTTAGGTTGAAAACATAAAACTAAGGGCACTCCAAAAGGAAAACAATTTTTTGATAGATTTTTAGTTTTTTATGATTTCTTATTCCCCTGTTCGTCCTCTTTCCGAAAATATACAACATGATATGGTTATAATTATCTTTGTGTCCGAAAAAAAAATAATATAAGCGTTACCATGGACGTTTTCTTGTTTTTTTAAAGTAAATATATATATATACATACATACCAGATATCTAGACATATCCCGTCATCTTGGAAGCGAGCCAACCACCGTTTGCTTTTCTTCGGCATTCCTACCCTTAAACCAAAGATATGATTAGATATCTGGTCTCCCTAGCCTAGATTCGAACCCGGATATTCTGCTTACTAGGATCACGGTGTCGCGATAAATTGATTCTTACACGATTAACTGCTGAATAATGTGCTGTATCAGATACAATCTGTATTGAAAAATTTACTTTGCACTCATTTTGTATGTCATTTTTTGTTTTAAGTATTAGTGCAAAAGTGTTATTTTCAAAAGAAAATCACGGATTTAAATAAATACATCCTACATTATAATTTTAAAGAAAAAAGAAGTCTTACCAAACTTCCACGCAATAATATTAAGTAAATTTAGTATATAATTAGTAGTGTTTCAATAAAAATTGTTTTGGTAGAAAACATTAAATTAACTCATTAAATTTTGTTGCAGGCAATACTAATGTAATGAAATACATTTATTGATGATTATATTTTAATTAATTTAACTCTATAACAACTATTTGTCATTACAGGTGTAATTCAATCGCCAGCCCATACAGTCTAGTCAATTTGAGAATGTGTACACGCATTTGTATTTAGTAAATTCATTTTATAAATAATAATGTTACGTAGAAAAATTAAACCGACCGAGTTTCGGTCACTACCACCAAAGAAGATAAAATAGGATAACTACGCCTATAAAATAATTATAAATTCCAAGCTGGAGAGCTGTAATGTGGTAAAAATATTATTTTTAGTTGATTGAAAAGGAAAAGCATTTACATTTCGGGTCTAATTGGTTAATTACTATTCTTAACCAGTAACTTAGGCAAAATTCAGTCTCAGAAGTAAAGTGCACCTCAGAAACCGATTGTCTATATTCTCGTTCGTTTGAAAGTTATGAGTCAAATAATGGTAGAAAACGTGATTTTTAGCGCTTCTAGCTCATAGCTGATTATTCATGTAGGCCTAAATGGGAAACATAAATCGATTTGGTCGAAACTCACTAGGCGTTTCGGGTCATTGGATATGGAACTGTTCCTGAATTGTTTGTAACGCTAAGGTTCAATATTTAACCCTTATTCTATTCATTCATTTATCCATATTTGAAAGTTGCGAGTACAGTTCGTGCAAACTGGGAGTGTGTTTGGACTAATGGGATTGTCATACCTTCTACTTCTCCTTAAACCAGCATTGGCGGTACAACCAATTCCACAAAAAAACTAGATCCACAAATAACATTTAACTGAGAAAATGGACAACGCCTCGTATTCTTATAACTTTACATACTTGCTTACAACATTTAAATAATAAACGGTATCAGGAAACTGACACATACTTTCTCCCTCATTATAGAAACTTAATAAAAAATACTATTACCAATTTATTGTGATTTTTTTATTTTTAACAGTCATTTTCCCATAAAAATCCATAAAATAATGGAAAAATCAACTTTTCTCAAAAACGGCTCGAACGATTTTGATTAAAATTTTACAGTTTATAGTACTTTAGGTCCCTAATAAACTGTACAATTTTAATCAATATCGTTAGAGCCGTTTTTGAGAAAAGTTAATTTTTCCGATATTTTATGGGTTTTTATGGGAAAATTACCCTTAAAAATAAAAAATTCACAAAAATGAAAAAAACGCCTGGAGATACCGTGGATTAGTACCTCCATACCAAATTTCATCAAAATCGGACGACTAGTTTAGGCTCTAGGTCTGATAACATCCACACAGACACACAGACACACATACAGACACACACACAGACATCACTCCGAAAACCACTTTTTTAGGTTCAGGGGGACCCAAAACGGATATTTCCACCAAAAACTCAAACTCGAAAATTTTGACGAATACAATACTTTCTCCATATACTATGGTATAGGGGGAGAAAGTAAAAAATGAGTTCACCTTTTAGAGAAAACTATGACAAATATCTATAAATAAGTAAGGTGTGGTTTAATACAAAACATTTTAAAATGTTATAACTGTGATGAACAATTTTACGAAGTTTTTTATAAAATAAAAGTGATGACAACAAAATTTTCAAAGCGAGAATTTTTTATTTTTAGTCAAAAAGAATTTTTTTTGCGAGAAAGTTGTTGATAATTGGTGGAATTTACTTTCTTTTTTTTATTAAATTTTCTGTATGTCCCTTTTTTGGTCAGGTGGTAGGTAATTCCTGTAGTTAATACATTGTGCTTTTTTGACATTGTTTTGGTGCGATCCTGGCTGTTCCGTAGGTCCACTACAATGACTACATAATACTATTTTATTTTAATCATACTGAATTTAAAGTTTTAGGTTTTGTATTCTTTAAATATTGTATTGTTAGTCTCCAGGTTATTGAAAATTAGTAAACATACGTATGAAATTTTCACATTTAAAGTAAATAGGATGATGTAAGGGGAAGGGTATCACAGAAAATACTTCCTGCCTTCCTGCTCTTTTTATTTGTCGATTCCAAGAGCGCATTCTCCTGATAGTTTTTAACACATGCACGAAAGATTTATCAACCCAAATTAAGATTAAAAACCTAAATCTATGTATATATTAGCCAAATCCACTGACTCACTGATCACGATTTCTTAGAAACTACTAAACGGATCGGAACGAAATGTGGTATATAGCTTCCACTAGGGCCATAGGTGCTCACAAAGAAAGGTTTAAAAAAAAACTCTAAATTTTAGGGGGGTTAGAAAGTTACTAAATCACGATTTCTCTAAAACTACTGAGCGGATTGGAATTAAATTTGGTATGCAGTTTCCTCTAGGTGCTGATAAGAAATGGTTTCTTAAATTTGAAATCTTAGGGGGGGTGGGGTTTATGGTCAAAGTTTCTAAATCACGATTTCTCCAAAACCACCGAACGGATTGGAATGAAATTTGGTATGTAGCTCTAGGGCCCTAGGTGCTCGCAAAAAAAGGGTATAAAAAATTCGAAATTTTAGTGGGGTTTGGGGGTGGTCAAAGTAACTAAAAATTACCATAAGAGATACATAGTGTAATTTATATTTATTGATATAATATATTTTTTTAAATATACAATTAACTTTGATTTGTCTATCCGGGCAAAGCCGGATCTGGCCAGCTAGTGCTCTATAAAGTATCGAATTCAATACATTAAAATAAATTTAAAAAATTTTCAGTATCGTTTATTTCGAATTCGGCTATTAATTTTAATTATCAAGAATAACAATGGTAAAATTTTAAGTAATTGTAACTACTTCATTTGGCAACAGTTTCCAACAAATAAAAAATCTTTGATGAAAATACATTAGTTCTACTACAGATGGGCACAGTTACTGAATATTTTCATTTATTTTAATGTATAGGATCCGATCCTGTGCTATTATAGCACGATAAGGTTTTTTGTGACGTCCTGTATACATGTATAAATAAAGCAACTGATTTTTACACGTCCTGTTCACCAAGAAAAATGTATTTATCACTTTTATTTATCCTTACTTTACAGTGACAAACAAGGGTGTAAAGCGAAGAACAGAGGTCTATTTGTTTTGTATTGAGGTTGTACCGATGACGTTGGACACAACAAACAAACCCCTCTTGGACACATTCCCGGAGTGAGGAAACTGTGCCTGCTAGTTATATTGGAGCATTCAACAGGATTCACCAGGGCAAAGGTTATTAATACACGCTGACTGGTGTTTGTGTTCAGTGTATCGTGTAAAACACATTCATAATATCAGTTTTGTTGAGTTGGTTTCTTTAGTTATAAATGTAAATATCGTAGCCCATATTCCCTCTGCATTTATTTAATACAACTAAGTAAAGCTACTAATATCCTCCTTCCCATTTATTAGAGTTTAAGAATTAATTATTTACTAGGGGAGACCCCTGCGTGCTCCGCACGCCAACCCCCGATGGAACCTTCTAAAACATATGTTATGTTTTATTTATAATAAAGGTGTGGGATTATTAATAACCTCAAAACTAAGATGGTAAATCATGCTAAATGTTTTAATCAAATTATTTTGTATATTTTACTAATAGAGACCCCTGCGTGCTCCGCACGCCAAACCCCAATGGTACCTTCTAAAAAGATGTGTTATGTTTTATTTATAATAAAGGTGTAGGATTAATAATAACCTCAAAACTAAGATGATAATTTTAAATGTTCAAATCAAATTATTTCGTATATTTTATAACAACAGTTATAATAAAAGTTAAGAACCAGAGTAAGGCTAAGGTGTAGGCCTACACTTAATCAAAACCCTTACCAAAAAGTTACTATCAATTACCGTATATTATCAATAAATAGGCCTACTATAATATGTCTTATTTATTTGTAATTAGGATGTAATATAGTTTTTTCTTATTTTGAAATTCTTTAAATCACGTTTTTATTGGTGTGTGTGTGTGTTGAAACATGTTGAGCCTAGGCCTAACTTAAATATTATTTTGTACTAAAAGCTGGACATCCGAATCAACTGTTTTATCTGTTATTTTAATCAATTGGTTGTTATGGTAATGAATGTAAATACATTCAAGAAGTTGTTTTCAGTACAGGCCTAACCTAAAATTATGTTTAATTTATTTTACCTGCCTTAACGGCCTTAAGTTTGAATGAAAGTTTCATGTTTCAATTATTGTTTTTTAGTTTTTCATAATTTTGCTTATTTATTGGTATTACAGGTGTTAGGCACTATATGTTTAACGTCCAATTTGTTTGTTGAAAGATACTGGCCACTAATGATTTTCTGTAAGCCAGCTGATTCCTTTTGCTACAATTGTTTGTTCTTAGATGTACAATCACGTGTTTTAATAATCAGCTGAATAGGGAAAGTTAAAGTGATGATAAAATACGTTTAAAAAAGTTCTTTTATTACATTCTAAATGAAATTATTTCAAAAATGTAAGTAAATTTTGCAAATATATAATGATTGATCTTTCGTTTAAAACAAACTGCGTGTAAAACGGTTCAGTGGAAACCTCAAGTGATCTTTTCAAAGAAGTGCAAAGTTGAAATTTTACCCCATGTTAAATCTCCATAAGAAAAGTTTATTTTCCATTGTTGACCCAATTAACATAAATATTTTCAAAATACAAATAAAACCTGCATATATAGGACCGCTAATCTTTGTTTTGGTACAACCCGCATGTAATCGGTCCAGTAGAACGGTCATGCTCGCTGTCATTAGTTTTGCAAAAGTTTTTTAGTAGGCCTATATAAGATAACAACAGTTATAATAAAGGTTAAAAGAACCAGTAAGGCTCAGGAGTACACTTAATCAAAAACCTAACCAAAACCGTATATCAATTACCATTACCACTATCAATTACCGTATATTATCAATAAATAGTTCTACTATACGTCTTACTTATTTTAATTAGGATGTAACATAGTTTTTTTTAAATTTGTTAGTTTCTTAACGCAAGTTTTTATTGGTTTGTGTGTTGAATCATGTGTTGGTTCAGTATAGGCGTAACTTAAAATATTATTTTGTACTAAAAGCTGGACATCCGAATCAACTGTATTATCTGTTATTTAAACATCATTATTTACATCCACGAAAGCAGCTGGATTAGTTTGTTTCTTATTATAAACAGCTGTTTTTTTAGAGAAATGGTATTTAAACTATTATTATAAACATCGTTACTATTATTATTATTATTACTATAAACATCATTATTTACATCCACGAAAGCAGCTGGATTAGTTTGTTTCTTATTATAAACAGCTGTTTTGTATAGAAATGGTTTTTAAATTTTCGTTCCATGTTTATCTTGTTGGTAAACCCCTACCTTTTAGATTAGCTTACGCCAATACATCTAAAACCTTATTTCAAAACTTCGAAATGAGACGAATTTTTTGGCAACTCAAACATTAAATTTGGTCCAGAAATAAGGGAGGAGTTGTGTTAACAAAAAACTGTTTCACGTATTATATATAAGGATGTTTCAAAAAAGGCAGAATATAAACTTTTATCAATTTGGTATCATTTTCAAACTTGAAAATTACATTTCAAGTTATCGCTGTAAAATAATTATAACCACGTCTTTCTTTGATATCTTAATATCAGTTCAACTACTGTTTGTGTAATTAAATCAACTTTACAATAAAAACTCTTGAGGGATTGATCAAATAAATACACGAAGGTATTTTGTTACACATTTTAATACTTTTTAATTAAAGTAATCTTTTTAAAATAAATAATATTTTACAAACTAATCAGTGTAAGAAGTGTAAGCTTAGTAAGAAATGGTGTACTCCTTACAATGACCTGTGTGTCTCTTGACACTGGAAAATGTTCCGTTATAATATTAAACATACTATAAATCATTTAAAATGTACTTTTACGAAAAAAAAAGAAGAAAATATTAGTAAATACTAGTTGCTCATTTAGGAGAATTCGTGGCACTATCTTCCATCTGGAAGTTACAGTATATAGACCAGTTTCTTCTATTTGAATTGATACAAACTAATATAGTTTTGGATTGAAAACCGTAAATACAAATTATAAATGCAATAATGTCTTGGTAGGTATAATTAATATAAATTGCTTTTTGTATCATCCTTCCTTCGAGTTATTTATGAGAAAGGAGAAAGCATGTATGTATTACCGAAAACATTGTTTAATATCTCTACAATTCTTCTATTAGTGACAAAAAAGTAATGTATCCACCACATTAGGGGCATTTTAGTTGAATTTCTCAATCACAACTAATAGTTCACAACAAGTACTTTGACGAAGTCTTTAAATTAGGAAAATATTTCGAAACATGTAAATTATGTAAAATCAATAAAATTCAAACAGTAAATTCTACAACGCTGATATGCAATCCGTATATCACAAACACACTATTACTGAATTTATTTGTATTCATGTAGCATTTGCCCTTATTTGTCCTACACGTCACTTTTAATTAAACAAAATCACTTTAAACGGGTATCACGTCAAAATATTAATTATAGCACGAACCCTGTTTGTATTCTACAAATCTTAATTCCTACCTCTAAAATAAAACTTTAGTGTAAAAACCTAAATCTGTTATAAAGCTAAAAAAGGTAGAACAATTTTATGAACTTTATTTACTTATAGTGTGTATCACTTCTATCTGTAAATGTATAGACAGTATTTTAGAGTTAAAGTTAAAGGAAAACCCTTATAGTAAGCATGTATATTAAATGCAGTTTACTGCAGGCTTACTAACTTTAGCGACAGAACTTTACCGATAAATAAAGTTGTAACTGATTGCATTTAACACATTCACTGCTACGCAAATTTCGTATTTCCTATGCTAGGAGCTGACCTTTTATTTTTTATATTTGTAGCCTAAATGAGAAGAAATTACTTTATTTTTGAACCATTCTACGTAATAATCACTAATATTTTAAGCGGACGCACATGTGCAGTACGTCCATAGCACATAGGCCTAAAATTGGCGTGCGAAGCACGCAATGCTCTGTGCCTTGAAAATTCTCCCAATACGGGAGTTGGCGTGTGAAGCACGTAATACATTGTATATTGAAAATACTCCCAATACGGGGGTTGGCGTGCAATGCACTGTGCGTCGGCCGCTTCTCATAGTGTTAAGTGTCAAGATCACATGTGCGTCCTTAGAAGTGAACGTGTTAAACTGTATGTTCAATGGACTGCAGAAAATATTTTTCAAGGCAAGATTATTAATATTATTTAATAGTTTTATAATACAGAAAGATTTTATAAGACTGAAAACTATACCCCTTTAATTTTAAAGTATATAGTTTAAATTTGTATTTGTATTTTAACTGCTTCATTTTGGTTATATAAATTTGTTCCAATAGTTCAATGCAATAATAACAGTAATAAAATGTAAAAATTTTACTGACAAAATGTAAATAATATTAATTTCCCTTGTGACAGTCGGAATCGTTAAATTTTTTAAATTCTGTATCAATGATTATATTATTAAATGAACAAAATATAATCTCTAATTTTCTTTGCGCTTTCAGTAATTTTGTATCTAATCCGATTAGTTTTACGAAGAGGTTTTCTGCCTGGATTTAATCAGGTTGTTTTAATTAATGGTGTGATTAGATTTGCGCGTTATCAATTGGATATACATTTGGTATCCAATTATATTTCAGCAATTTAATTTGGTTACATTTTCAATGCGAATACTGAGTAAATTTTGTTAGGATTTATACAAAGACATAATATTTCTCTATTTATAATTTAATTTTAAATATTTTTTTTAAATCCTTCAACGGGCCTTTTTACAAAATAGGGTTGTGCCATAAACTTTCTGACTAAAATCTGTTCTGTTTCGTCTAATCACTTTAGCCTGGGACAGCTTGCTTACTCAAAATATTTTAGGGTCCCTTGTAGTGTTTATATTGCTTGAGTAAAAAAAAAAAACTTCAAGTAGCGTTAAACAAAAATAATAAGTTTAAAAAGCCTAACTTTAGTACATAATTAATTTAGACATTTCTTAACAATCTTAACATATTTTCTATAATTTAGTACTGAATCCTATGCTATATTAATGGTATACACTCGTTTACCGTCGACTATAAAATAAACAGAGATACGTTATTGAATATGTTTACAAAAGGTTTATTTATAGTAACAATAAATTGGTCAATAGCCTATTACAATCTCGGGCTTATGCTTTTCAATTCTGTTTGCCGGCTAGCTGTTTATAACGTCTTTCATATAATAGTTGGACTTAAAATAGAACAAATCAAAAATGCAAGATTCCAGTAAAACAAATAACACGCTTAACTAATAACAAGGTGGACACTTAACTATATTTTCTTTTTACGCCTTGGGTAATGAAGGGTGATTGAAATTTATCAAGTGATTGAGATGGTTTAACAATTTTGAACTTAGGTCTAATCTAAAATATGCGTTTAACTAAATAATGCCCTGGGTTGCTGTATAACGGAAGAAGAGAATGGGAGTTGATAAGGTAATAATTTGGAAGCTTCAATTTGACGAATAAATTTGTTCATATCTCATTCAGACAGACAAATTACAGAAATATTAATATGCAAATGTATAAGTACACTACCCAGCATTAAACGATTGAAGGCTGTATTTTGTAATGACTGAAATTATATTATAATAAACAAGAAACATAAATCACATTTTAAACGACACAATCGGTATTCTTTATTCCAGGCACAGGAAATATGATAAATATTATAAAGATATATGGAAAATATCAATATATACAAATATAGTGTATAAAAGGCTATATTAAGGGTCTGCTCCAGTAAACGAGAAAGCAACCGCAAACGCAACCTCTTCTCACTGTATCCCTATCTAAACATTGAAATTTCTTGCAGCTGAACGCTTTGACATTGCCTCATTTAAAACCATTTTATAAGTCTATCTTTTGTAATTGAGTGTTGTAAAAAAAACTGAATATTCTTTACAAAATTACGGATCCGCCTTGCAAATAATTTTTCATTATTAATTTTTTATTGTGTTAGGAAAAAAATTCAAACTTTGTACTTACAAAATGTCAATTACATATCAATTTAATTTAATTTAAGGGGTTAAAATGAAAAATGAAAAAAAAAACAGTTCATATACATCACCCGTCCTAGAAATAAGGAACATTCATACAAAACATCATGACAATCGGTGTAGGCATTTGGCCGTAAACGTGAGACAGACAGACAGACATACAGACGAAATGCCGATCGATCGAGCTAAAACGGATACCTCGCTTACGCTCGGTCAATAAAACTAACGCAAACGAGTTGGAGATTGTTATTTGCGGCTACTGAGGATGACGTCTTTGTCGTTAAACAGGCTGAAGTAGATAACAGTTTAAATGTTCTTGATTCAACTATAGCCAAAATTTCAGATAGGCTCAATCACGGTACATATAATACTAACAGTAGGGTTCACGAGTGGATGCACAGTAACTCGTGACGTCATCAGTGCCCAGTTTCTCATAAGCTTAATAAGCTTCTCACGGAGCCTCATGTAAATATGTAATAACTTTAAAAATATTTAACCGATTTTAATAAAATTTGAATCACACATAGAAAAAATATCTTAATAATAGTATAAAAAAATCAGAATGTTACAACAAATTTTAATACCTTTACTGATTAGGCCTATAAAAATAACTTTCCGATATCTTTATTCGGTGAAAAATTTGTTGTTCATGTCTTCAGTAAAAATTTAATTACTTTAAAAACATTTAACCGATTTTAATAACATTTGAACCACATATAGAAAACATATCTATAGTAACAACTTAAAACAATAGATTGTTACAACAAAATTTAACACCTTTACTGATTAGGCTTATAAAAATTACTATTTCAAATTCGAAAAATAGTGAACATTATTGTTTTTATTTTGTATTATTTGACATTTATTTTAATTTTGTATTGGGTTATGAATATAATAAGTTATAGAGAATTTTATTGTGAATCCAAATCTTTTTTAATATTTAAAATCGAATATATATATCAAAAGATATGTACATTTAAAAAATGTATTGTAAAATTTGGTTTACTAAGTATATACGTTTTCGATACTAAAAAATTAATAATAATATTTTATAAATAAAGTAATTTATCTTATCTTGATGATTTTTTCACAGAATGTGTATAATAATGTACTCTGTTAATACGACTGCAATCGATAGTAAACAGCTGATTTTCATTTCTCTTAGCAGTAGGCCCCGATGACGTCAAGAGTAGATGCAGGTGAACCATACCGTTAGTGTTCTATATACCGTGGTCTCAATTACAAAATTTTCTGAAAACCCACCACTACTGACACTACCATACATGCCCACTCACAACACACAACATCCAATAAAAAGTCGGCTTATAATAGCTTTATCCACCGCCTTCTAACCATACCGATGAACAAACAGGACTTAGTTGACGAACTTGAAACTATGAAATACATATCACAAGCGAACGGTTGCCATGACTTCATGATCGATACATTGCTATATAAACATACGATAAACAAACAAAACCACATCCCACGCACTAAAAATAAAAATAGCAAATTTGTGTCGGTCGAATAATCCAATGTTGTTCCACATATGTTAAAAAATCACGTTCGCAAAATATGATATCATCGTTACTTTTCGCCCCAACAATAACATGCAAAAGTTATTACGACCTATGCGTTCGATCCCGACGGAAAATAAATTGGGTGTGTATAGAATTGACTGTAATGGCTGTGACAGTTTCTATGTTGGTCGGACTGGCAGAGATTTCAAGGAACGTTTTCAAGAACATTTGCCACATAACAACATGAGCAAATTAAATTCAAACTTTGTTTAGCTTATAGATTCTAACCATTCTTACGCTAATTTTAACGCAAATTTGACCCCGATTTGTTTTTGCAATAAGGAAAGACTTGTAAACGCAATTGAAGGATTAAAAATCTACAAAGAAATAACCAACATTCCTGCCAATATATCATAAACAATCAGCTGTCGTTTAAAAAGTAATGATTTGTATGACACAGGATTCGGCTGTCTCAGAACCGGTTCTTAGGCTAAAGATTGATATTATTTTGTTAGTGCAACATGGTCCTTTCAACGATTTACATTGTACACAATTAATGTTCGGTCTTAAAAGTTGCGTAAAAGTATTTAAGTGTTGTGTATTAATTACCGTGTTGAAATATTGTTTTTAGTGTTTTTAACGTTTATTTTAGAATAGGAATGCGTTCCCGAAAGTTAAGCAACAGAAGTCATACGACGGACAAATAACAAGGTAATAATATAATTATTTTATTATATTATCTTATATATTATTCAAAGTAAATTGGAAACCAAGTATTACGAAAATCTACTTAAACATTTGTTACTGTTTTGTTTTATAATTAGAGATTTTTATTTGGTGTTATACTTTATCCCCAAATAAGGACTTTTTCACCAATAATAGAAGTCTGTAGTTGTTGTTCTTAAGTTTAAAGTTATGGTGTTTTAATTTTGTTCTTTTAATCATATTTTAAGGTTTAAAATAGATTTATTTATATTATTATTTAATTATAACTTTCTGATATGTTTTTATTTTCAAACGGCCATAATATTTAATCAATGATAACCATTTAACTTTACAACACATATATATTTGGACATGTAGGTGTACTCTCCTATATTTTATATTTCAATGAATTATTAAATCTTATTTCATTACATTTTTGTGTCAGACGCGTGAATTCGAGTTCAGTGTGTCAATGTGTCATTGTATTAATGATTTATAAGCGTTTAACGATTAGTATGCTATTAAGTAAAAAAATGCCAGTTAGAAAAGACCATCCAATCGAATGACTGAACCCGGTGTCTTGAATCTGACGATGAAGGTTTAAAACCATTATCCGTTTGGATGAACATGAGATTGTCTGGCAGAGAAATTAGGAATATTAACCTTTAATGCGTGGAGCTGACGGTTAAAATGTAAAGCTTTTTGTACAAGCCTCTATTAGTTAAACTTTTGTCACACAAAATCACTTGTAGCATGGGTTTAGTTGACAGCAGTTAGTCTAATAAATATGGGGAAGCAGCTTGTATTAAATCGTAAATTTGATATTCCAACTGTAACAGACAGGACGAGCTCCTTTAACCATTGTGCCACTCTGCCTTTCAAACACACATTCCAATAAAATTACTTAACTTGGCGATTGTGGTGATAATTAATTAGCGTGTCCACGTGTAGTGAAAGAGTTACTAAAAGCATATAATATGTGTTCAAATGATTTTTCTGTAATCGTTTAACAGAAATCTTACAACATTAAAAATCATAGGCGATGTGGTTATTTCACTACACATATATGAGGAGTTTATTACTTTATAAAAAAATAGGAGCTGTGATGTAGCCCTGAAAAATAAGAGTATTAATAATTATGTCTTAGAACGGTGAACATTCAGCAAAGGGCAAACTAAGTGGTAGGGTCTTCTATTTGTTATAATGAGGTTACTATTCATACAAGTGCACATGCCGTTGCAAGCGAATCGTTGTCTACCTTTACCTTATGGTATATAAAGGCAACTGCAGCGTGTCTATTTAGTTTATATATCAAAGTGAAGCAAAGAGAATATTTATAAAGTTATTTAAACAGTACTTTGTAACTGCCAAGTCGAAGTCCACTTATTGAGGTTAATATGGTATTTAGAATGTTTTATTTCATGCTATTGAAGCTTTATATTGCTTCAGCTGAATAATTACTCAAAATAAAAAAAGACCATACATATTAATGCTTTTCATAAAAAAATTACATTAATTGATTGTGTTATTGTAACTAAAAGAATGCGTATTTAAAGCAATATTTTTACGTTAGTAAACATGTAATTTTTCTTCATTTTTAAATCTAATGTTGGGTAACCATTTATTCTATGTCGCGCAAGTTAAAATAAGCATGTTTAAGTATACCTAAAAAGGTATTTTTAATCAAAATTTGTTTAGTAAAAAAATATTGAAAATGTGTATATAAATTGAATAATAAGTAAAGAGTTTTTTTTATTTATTATGTTTTAGTTTTTGTTGTAAAAACAACAGTTTGACTAACGAAAATACGTTAACATTGTTGAAACGTCTGGTGACAAAAAACAATTAGACGATAGAACATTTATGTAATAGAAAATTTTACCGACTGATAAAAACATTCAACCGTGCGCTAGAGGCATTCAAACAGTCACCAAGTCCTAATATTTAATTAATACTCCTCTCCATAATATTAGCTACACTTTTCATATTATTTAGTTCTTGAACTTTATAATTCCACCTTTAAAAATTTATTTCTCTTTAGAATCCTTATTTGGAAACATTTGCAGTAACCTAGTGTTTGCATTAATGGTATTTGGGATAGTATTCATGACACCACTAACATCTATATGCATCACTTGCAATATAATGTTTATTTACTCAATATTGGTTTCTTTTAAAAATGGTATTAACGATATTTTTTTATTCTATTCATGGTAACACAACTTAATACATCATTTTCACTAAAAGCAGAAATTCACAATGTTCATAACACCAAAACATAAACACATTTGATAATTTATTTTTTATTTTCAGCTGAGGTTTTAGTAAAGCTGCAGTGTTGCTAATTCTCACAGAACAGAAACACTCATAGAATTATGAATAAATTTGTAGTATACTAGAGGAGACCCCTGCGTGCTCCGCACGCCAACCCCCAATGGAACCTTATAAAAACATATGGTATGTTTTATTTACAATAAAGGTAACCTCAAAACTAAGATGGTAAATAATATTAAATGTTCAAATTAAATTATTTCTTATATTTTACAACAGCAGTTATAATAATAGTTAAAAGAACCAGCAAGGCTCAGGTATACACTAAATAAAATCCTAACCTAAAAGCTAGAAATACAAAAATAATTGCTTCATATTTTGAAATCAGCTGTTAATGGAAATATTTGTGCAAACAGCTATATTATCTGTTATTTTATTCAATTGGTTGCTATGGGAATAAATGTAAATACCCTACATGTGTTGGTTTATCATTCTAGGCCTAACCGAAGAATTTTTTCCGACGAAATTTACAAATATTGAAATAAAAAAGGTTTTTATCGAAATGAATTATAGCCTATGTTACTCAGGGATAGTGTAGCTTTTTATTAGTAAAAATATTTTTTCAATTGTTCAGTAGTGCCAGAGATTACCCCCTACATACAAACAAATAAACAAACAAACTTTACCTCTTTATAATATTAGTATAGATAATATTACATAGTAGGATGTATACAAACTGATCTTTGTAATGCAGTACCTAAACATAGTTTTTTGTATTAATAAGTAAAAGATGAACTTAAATTTATTACTTAGGAAAATGTTCAGAAAACAAGGAGATCAAACACAATAAAACATATTTAAAAAATGATATCGTTATGATGTAAAATATACATTAAATTGTGCTTATAAACACATTATTTTTACACTAAGTTGATATAAAGAAGTACTTTAAACTTGTACCTGATATTTCAATTGAATATTAAATACTAGTTTAAATTTTAACTAACCAATTATTTATATGTATAAAACATTTTTGTAAATTTCCATTATTGAAATATTATTATCTTTAACTACTAAACAAATTAATAAAGTTATAAAATTTAATTTTAGAAAACATAAAAAAATTATTTTAATGTAGTATTTATCATAATATTAAATATTTTATTTATACTATGACTATAACATCTGTGGCTTTTATCTTTGTTAATTTGGTCGTACGATTATCTCGCTCCTATCATAATGGCTACTTATCAAAAGAAATTTAATGTGTTATATAGATTAATCTTATTTTTAATATATAATTTGAACGAATCCCAGTGCTTATTCTGATCTATAAGTGCTTTTATAGTTGTAAGGCCAAACTAAAATAAATATTTTAGTTAACCTGATGGAAATTAACACTTTAAAGTTTTCTCAGTCTATAACGGTTCTTTTAATAGCATTTTATATTATTGACTATGTATAAATTACTGTTTAATCGCTGTTGTTAGCACAAACTTCCTGCAAATAACGCTTGTTATTATCTTTATAAATGTAATAAACAAAGAAATATATTAAAGTTAATTTACACACCATCTTGTAGATAGCGAACCTTATGTTTTTAACGACTTCATAACAGTTAACACTATAAAAGTAAATCAACAAGTTAAATGTCCTGCAAAACTGAAGTTTTATAAAAGAAAGTTGTGACACCGTTCTGCTTTTAATTAGATGAGCGACATCATTGCTAATTGTTCGAATTAAATTTACCCAAATATAATACATTTTGTAAATATATGTTGTTTCTCATATGAGTCCTTTTCTTGAGGAATTTTATTGCAATAAACAACTTTTGAGACAGGATAAGATATTGGTTATTCCTTATTACAACTGAATAATTACCATTATTACAAAAATGTAATAATTAAAAATGTTAACAAAATATTTTACGATTTGATAGATTATGCAAAATTACTATCAGAAGCTTAAACTTATGAATTTTAAAGTTTTAACAAAAATAAACGTCTAAATGTAGAATATTGATTGTTTTCAAATAATGTTTAATTTACATTTGCCCTCAAATTATAAATTTAACATAATGAATTCATAATAATATACATTTCATTTTACAAAAAGACAACGTATATTAATTTAAAATCCTTCTGTGGTATGCAAGTTATTTTAATAAATTACAGTATATATAATTACCTTATAAATTAATATAATTAGCTATTATATCCGTCTTGTGACTTCGTCCGCTTCTATTCTAAGACGCGTTTCGGGACCGTAGTCCCATCTTCAGTTACTTCGCTCCGTTGGAGGTCGTTAAATATTTATATTATAAACACAAACACACGAACACAACACGTAACATTTACTACGCAAATATATATAAATAAATATCGATATATTTTGGTACTATCTTGTTAATGGGCACACTCGCCTATCACCCTTATTTTGTATGTTTTTGTATGCTTTATGTTTGTATGTTTTGTGAACAATACATAAGTTTATTATAACACAATAAAGTATAAATAAATAAAGTATGTAAATAAAGTAAAACAGGAAACAACTCTTTGAATGTCATTAAATCATTACAAAAAAACAAAACAAAAAAAACAATAACATTTGAAGTTGCTAAATATATAAATATGTATACTTTTGGAATATACTTTTATTTTACACTAATCTAATGTATAGAGACATTGTAAAATACCTGTTAGTAAACAACTCCTTCACTTGATGCTCTAAGTTGCCCACTCAAAATAAACTTTTAATCTCGCACAAGTCTAAAGCTAAAGGGTGTTAGTACAGACCCGCTTTCTAATGTGAGACTGTACGGGAAAAACTGCATCTATTGAGCAGTGGTACAGGGGATAATAAATACTCCAATGTACAACCGAAGTAGAGATCCGAAGGGTAATTCGGAGAATGGGGAAATTAAGAATGACAATAAATCGTGAAGTAGACTCCAAGTTGAAATACATTGGGTTGTGAAGATATTCTCCGACAATGCTTATAACGAAATTTTGATTATCATTATAAGTAGACTCCAAGTTTTTTTTCCATTTATTTATCTTGTACACAATATAATTAATTGCATAAGACACGTCACAGACTCCATTTGTGTTGGCGCCAAAACATATACCAAATAAATAACTTATTTGCAAAATTTTAATAACATAAAATAGACATTTAGATAAATTAGATACCCAGATTAAAAATAGACACTTAGATAAAATAGATAGATTAAAAATAGAC
>JAGFPH010005773.1:45719-56992 GCA_018207615.1 Philaenus spumarius
CAGTCGTGACTAGCACCGGTGTGCACTCGATAGTATCCGGTGGAGCATATTCTTCCTCTGTAAACGCGATGATATATTCATTTTACTTGGGATTTGCTATGGATTGATTTAGGTTATAAAGGGCTCAGATTAATATAGCTTTAGCTCTACAGGAAAATAGGTGTAGTAACTGTATAACCGAATTACTAAATAAATATAAAGTAATGGTATTTATTTTGCCATGTTTCTATAAAAAAAATATTCTTTTATTTTTTATGAATTTTACTATTGCATAATGCATAGTGAAACCGCGTTTAAACAATATTAAACTAAAATATTTTAATTTAAGAACTTAACTATGTGCATTTTTGTAATATGACGTCTTAATGTCTTTAAAATAAGTGAAATCAAAACAAAATATAGAAAAACAGTCCTAAATTATTAGTTTTATAGTACATTTTTTGTTTAAAAAACTTAATTTTATTCGTTTATTTCTGAGAGACAGATGGCCGATCTCTAATAATTGTAGCCTAAGCATTATACAGGCTGAGTTTTAAATTCTCCCCCCTAATTTTTTCCGCATTTCTTAAGATATCGACTCCCAACCACCGCCGAACATCATTGATTAGTTTATACTTTCTTTTGATGAGGTTCACATTTTTGGCCGCCCTCTTGGATCCGCTATATTGGAATGAACTTTTATTTTTTAAATGTAAAGGTAAGGTTGTGACCCATCATTTCAAACTAGTTTTTTCCGTAGAACACGATGCCACAAAAAGTTTAACCTGAATTAATTGTATTTTTTTAGTAAAATTACTTATTTAAAAACAATTAAAGGATTTTAAATTAAAAATCTGATTGCGGCAGCGTGTAAAGCGTAAAAATTAGTTCAAAATCATGTGTCACAAAACCACATTTACGTTAAAAACAAGCATCTCAATCCAATATGGCGTACCCAAGATGGCAGTAAAATTTATAACTTAATAAAAATCTATAAGCTACTACAAAACTGTGATATCTGATGATAAAGGGTAGATATTTTTTTAAAAATTGAATAAAACAATGGATTTTTGAAAATTTTAAATTTTTTACAATTTTTTTTAAAATCTCGAGAACGAAAGCAGATAATTAAAAACCGATTACGGCATCGTGTTCTACTAAAAAAATAGTTTGAAATGATGGGTCACAACCTTACCTTTACATTAAAAAAATAAAAGTTAATTCCAATATGGCGGATCCAAGATGGCGTCCAAAAATGTGAACTTCATCAAAAGAAAGTATAAACTAATCAATGATGTTCGGCGGTGGTTGGGAGTCGATATCTTAAGAAATGCCGAAAAAATTAGGGGGGGCATTAAAAACTCACTCTGTACAGGAATTATATGTTAAATTACATGAATTTTTATCATTTCAAACCCATGGTTTCAATTATAATTAGTGCAATATCTATTTGATTGAATTTGATAATTTTTTTTTCACGATACTAATGGAATATCAGTTGCTTTTCTATTGCTTATATTGTCATGTAAGGTTCGTCATATCCGCTATAGTGAGGATAAATTATATTCTCACTAGTGAGGATAAATCAGCTGATTGCAACAATACAATATTGAAATAATGCCCATCTGTTTAAAACAGACGCGGATGAATGGATTAACGAGATTCTCGCTGTCCCTATCTACTATCTAGCGAAACCTCTGCCAAGGGGTTGGAAAAATTAGCGGGGAAAGACCTTGTTAAGTCAGTAAGAAGAAAAATAAATGAAAATAAAATAAATTTTAATAATCATGTGTTTTTCTGTTGTATCAAATAGTTTTTTTGTTGTAGTATCGTTAAAAATAGTGTTCAAAACTCGTGGGAAAATGTTCTTTTCAGATGCTCGTTCTCTTTAAATTGCTCATGTGCAACTTGTAATTTAAATACCACTCGCATTTGAAAAATCACACTTTTCCCACTAGTTGTGAAATATACTATTTCTGTATTGTTTTTTTACAGTTTTATCCTTTACTTGATCTTCTTAACTTTACACAAGATTTTTTGGAAGTATTGCAATGTTTAAATAACAATTATACGAATGACATCTTCGGAAACTAGTTCTTGCTGTTCGCAATATCTTCGAATAACATTTAGAAGCTTTAATTTTTAGTAGAATTTACTTGTAATTTCTTACAGGTTAATGTTTATTCTTCCTCCTAAAAATAATACAGAAACTAAACAGTTCAAAGATACTGAATCATGAAATAAACAGCATCCTTTACAGATTTACACTCATTAAATCATTAATTCTTCTTAATAACTTCCAAAACTTCATTTACTTGTAGAAGAAAAAACAAAAAACAAAAACAAGTATTGAAATAGGTATAAATTACTTATTGCACTGTCTATCCAATCCTTGGTTATATTGTTGTGACGACCGCGGTTTCGGGGTTATCCCATCTTCCGGTCTCATATATCACATATAAAAATATAAATTTGAAATTATTTTTCTCTCACTAATGAGGTAGTCGAAAACACAATAATTAGTTATAACACAAAAACACAGCACTCGAAACATAAATTAAGACGTCAACTACGAACATGTTGCCTAGGCACTGATTAACTAGCTACTGATGTTATCTTTTAACTGCTGTGCGGGGGATGGTGGATAGACGTGTTGCGGTTGCCAAATAGAAACCACCTTTTTATTATTCTCCATGTCAATTGTGGTGTCAAATAAGATATTAGATTGGAAAGATACCTTGTCATTCAATATATATTGTTTTTTTCAGTTTTGGAAGCTCTGTATATAGCAAAATCCTTCCATGAATCCATATAACGGCCTTATTTTACATAAGTGTAAGATATTCATATTGGTCGTAGCCGTGGATACATAAGTTACCGTAGCCGTGGAGGTTGGTTACTAGATGTTCGGCGAAATTGGATTTGGGAGCGTTTAAACAGTGTGTGGCCTTCGGTAAATATTCCTTAAATCTTTTTATAAAGGGGTGGCCCGTTTATACAAGCTTGGGCAATCATTGCAGGTATAGCTGGTAGTTTCCCGTTTTTTTTTTATCCAAGCCTGTTTCAATAATATTATTATGCTTATTGAGTAGGCGTTCCAATTTGTTAGAACTTTTAAACAAATTGAAACATACATAATGAAAAAAAAAAAGAAGAAACAAACAAAACGATTAGGTTTCCAGTTTCATTTCCGTATACACTAACACACAGATACAGTCCTATACTTACAACTAATATAAACAATATTAGATTGTTTAAACTAAATTTACAAACTTTTACTTATATTAAACAACTTACAAATATAATTAAATTAAAATGAAAAAAAAAAAAACAATCTTATATATTTACAAATAAAACTAAAAAACACTAACTAAAGAACTCATATTACTCTAAAAGGGAAATATGTTGGCTCCCATAAAGTCACAGCTCCTTGGGGATACTAACAGTAAATAAGTAAATTATTACAGCAGTCAGACGAAATTTCATATTAAATATTATACTATTTACATATTACTGTTGATTTGATTTAAAGAAATATATTTTAAGAAAATACTTAATATAAAATTATAATTCATTGTGGACCATTATTTACACAATAAACGTAACTTTCCGTTAGAGAATTAATCATAATTAATTGTAGAGGACAGCAGAATCTATTTATGTAAAATAACATTTTGTTAGACGAGTTGAGCGTAATCACTGATACTAGAGTGTTAACACTTTTACTAAGCCTACAGTTATACCTACTATTTACAATTAATTTCAGTATTTGTAGAACTTGCTTACTGCTTATTAATTAGATCAATAATAAATTAAATTAAACTTGAAACTTGTAATTATTGAGATGTTGTTTTTAATTGATTCAAATTGTATACAAAACATAGTGTGAAAAGTGTACTAAACACGTGATTTAACCTTACCCCTGTACAGCTGTAGTAATTTAGGGTTTCTAACACTGGAAAGACCCCAGTGAGGACAAATTGATCCAGGCACTACAAGAAGGCATACTTATGTATAGGACTAGTAAGCCCCCGTGAAAATCACAGGTAGATTAATTAGATACACATCAAAAATACATTATTAAAAAAATAATATTTAAGAACAACTAACTTTATCTAGGCCTACCTAACTATGCAGACAAGGATTTTACCTCGGCAAATGTGTACGGTTAAAAGGATTGCAAAATTGTTGGCCTATTTGTTAAACTTTTGTATTTATATACATTATTACAAATATAAAGAAGCATACAAAAATTATATTTTATTTGCTTTTTATTTCTTTTTGATAGATAAAATCATTTATAAGTTATTAATATTATAGTGAATAAATTAATAATAAAGTATGTTTATATGTTATACAAAGATGTACGAAAGTTTCCGAATTTAAACGAATAGGAATTTCTTTAAATTGTTATAAACGAATATATTTATAATAAAATTTTGTATTTATATTCAGTTTATAACACCAAAGGAAATCGTATAACGTATTATAGCATACATAGTTCTATAACTCATACTGTATTGAAAAAATCAACTTCACAAGAAAATATAATGATTGAAGTAGTTGTAAACATAACCCCAAAAAGTATAATCTACGTTTGGTTTTGTAAGTATTACAGATGATTTATGAAATCAGTAGATATATTATATGTTGCTCACATACGTACGTATGTATGTGCGTATGGACGTACACTCGCTTTTATAGGAGTTGATCAAATGAAGCTTATCCAGAATGTACTGCACAAAATGTAAAAGACATTGTCTAATAGTAGTGAAATCTTAAATTTTGTCCATATAAATAATCTCTGGGAAAAGCTTATGTAGACAAATACTTGCATCCTCTTTGTAATGTCCAATTTTATACAGAAGTATGTTTAATCTCTTGTGTCATCTATTAGAATTATTCTTAATTATTCTATCATATATTTAAAAGGTTTGGAGGTTCATATTATGGACGAAATGATACCCTTTTTTAGAAATTGCACTTACTGTTAATATCTATAATAGTTTAAGAACCCATCAAATAATTAGTGATCAATGAAAAGGGACATTTTAATATTACTTACATTCTGATATATCTAAAAAAAAATATAACAGCTGTCAGTCTTATATAATGATTTCATTACCAAATTGATGTTTTAATTAAACAACATTGTTAATCGAGACTTTAAACAAATATAATAGTTTTATTGTAATAGTATTTTTTAAATAATTCACTTAAATAAACCACTACAGACTGTTCATTCCATCATACAGTACATATATTTCCAATAAAAAGTCAATATAACTGACCATCGTAATTAAATTACATTTCTAGCTCTAGCCAAGCTAAATACGAACCCATTGTTTAAACAATTACAGAGAGTAGGTTTAACAATATTAAATTTGCAGCTTGGTTTATACATGTCAATGGTTTCATTAATATTAAGTAATCTACGGACAGAGAATATGTTACGTAATTAAAGTATACTAGTTTATTGATTTATCTAGACTCCAATTTGTCTTTCAGTTTTAATTTAACAATAAATCTATTTTAGAAATTGTACAATCAGTTTGAGAGATAAAATCTGGTTGTATAAAGGAGTATTTTGTATTGGATCACATTGCAATTAGAAGGAATCCTCATTTTCTTGAGAATAATTATTACAGTTAAAATTAGTTAGGGAGAAAACTGCGTTCTTCGCACGCCAACCTCCTGGCTTGATCTCTAAATCTGTAAGCGAAGAAATTTAATATTGCTTATATTTTAAACAAACGTGTAAAAGGTAACAAGTTAAAAAAAAAACACAATACATTTAATTGAAGCTATTTAAATTAAAACACTCAACGATCAACAAACAATAACCATCAAAATTATAATATTCAAGAACAGGACAAATTTGGAATTTATTGTATAAACCGTAAAATGTGCACCAATAAATATATAGGCCACACCAAAAGAAGCATAAGGACAAGAACTGAAGAACATTTTTCTCATTTAAAGCGCCTTAAGCTAGATAAATCTGATATGGCTAAGCATTGTTTACATGAAGTAGAAAACTGTGTATTACTGTATTGAAAAATGTACAGAAAAACTAAACTTAACAAAATAGATTCTTGGGAAACTATTTTTACATTAACCCTCTAATCGGCAATGTAAAATGTTATGAGATTTTCGGCGTTTGCAAGCATACTTTCAAAAATTCGTAAAAAATAGTAATTGTATCCCAATCCAAAAGTGTTTTGTATCTTTTAGGTAGAAAAAGGTTCAAGGGATTCATATATGCGATTAAAAAATGTATTGATGTAAAATTGTAAAAGTTATTAGCTCAAGAAACAAAACATGTTCAGTTACGAAAGATAAAAGTTCAACTTTAGGCCTACATAACAAGTAGTAAACATTTTTTGTTATTTTTTTCATAACAGTAAAAAAGTTTCATAATTTGGTTCTAAAAAGAACTGTATAAAAACATTTATCAATTTAAAATTTCTTATTTTGAAAACACCAGTTTGTATGTTCCTACTGCTAACAAAACAGGCCTAGTTTGAATAGTAATTTAGGAATATATCCTTTGCCCAAAAATGAAATATTATTTTAAAAAAGTGTAGAGAATAAATCAAAGAATTGAACTGTACACTTGTAAATTATTATTTTATAAAAGTATTTGAGTTAGCTTTACTTGAATCACAAAATGAGATGAAACAATTTAAACCTCTTGCGGACAATAGAAATTAAAAAAATGACCGTTAAAAAGACTTGCTTTGCGACCTTATTGATAGTTTGATTTATACACAAGTCTTACCTTTCAACTGCTGTTTGAATAACATCTAACAAGTCAAATCTAATTTACTTTACACCAAACGAAATATTGAACTTTGGTCTATAAATGGATATAAATAAGTCTTTTAAAATAACTCAAATTATAAGAGATATCTCGAACGCAAAAAGTGCTGTTTTAATGGTGGAAATCTGTCCTATTGCAAAAGTTTACAGACAATTCCATATCTTATACAAGTGATTTTTGATTAGATTGCAGTTTTAGAAAGTTACAATCTTGAGGAATCCAAAGGCATCTCTATATTATTGTCAAAATATCCCGGTCGAGCGATAGAGAGCTTGAAAGAAATGACAAAGTGTCCATGTGAGTTATTCGCGCGGAGTTGGCTTTTCATAAAATTAATATTTGAAAACGATGATTACATATGGAAGTATACGTTTTAGAAAGAAATATTAAATACAAAAATTTAATTTTGAAATTTTTCCTTTACAACGGTATTAGTTTTATTGATATTTGATAATGTTTAGTGGGTGAAATAATCAAATCAATCAGACCTTACCGTAGTGCCTTCTGCCGCTTAGAGGGTTAATAATTATTGTAAAATAATTGTAAATAATGAATTAGAACCCATACAAAGTTCTATATTAATGTAAATAAAATAATATATTGTTTGAGACTATTATTTGTTTAGTTATTTAGTTAATTTTCGATAATTAACGCTTGACATTTGTAACGTAGTCGCCACACCAGTTTTAGTTTTGTACAAATACGGGGCATGGGACACTGTTAGGTTCGTTATTATTTGAATAATGTTTCTCAGGCATCACAGGAGTTTGTGACTTTGTCGTTGAAACACACATGAGTTACTTTTGTGGTTCTGTGTTTTAAGTTGTATTTTATCACCTCGATATCATTATTCATATCAACTGGTTACACGATTTTATTCAGGCAATCTACGTTTGCAAGTTGATGCGCGAAATCAAGTTGATGCGCTGGTATCAATAACTCAATTTTGCTAAAAGTGTAAGTTTTGTTTGTAAGCGACGAATAACAATTTGTAGTATTCTGCCCTACTAAGTAAGAAAGCCTTAACTCCGTTAGAACTGAAATTGAGATATTAAAGACAACGTGCATCATGTTATTTTCATATGACATTATTATTTTAAATTCTGTTAAGGGATTTATAAATATGCAGTAATATCATAATTTTTATTTTAAAGAGAAAAAAATTTGTTTATTGAATTTATGGTACAAATTGGACTTACGGTCTTTCTTTTTAAAAAGGAATTACATTTAATAAAAGAAAAAAGCTTATCTCCACTTCAATTGCATGAATATTAACATGTTGCATGTACTATTTATTAACACATAGATGCATGTCAAAACATTTTTGTGTATAACAGCCTACATAATAATAATACAAAAAACAGTTATTTATTACATAATAAATAATAATCTGTTATTATTACAAAATATTCAAAAGGGCCAACATTATTTAGATTCTTAGTCATAAAGTCCAACAAAAGGATACCTCATATCATTAAAAAATACATATTTTTTAAATGTAATTAAGGAAACAAAGAGTTATTCATTCCAAAACATGTGTACCTTATTTATTTCGTAAGTTACAAACTATCTTCTTTCGAAAATGTGAATATTTAAGTACAAAAAATAATAAATTATTTATATAAAGATTTTAGAAATGAACACAAATCAATAAAACTAGGAATCAAGGTGAATGTCAAGTCAAGGAATTATACAATATCAATGAACTAAAAGTCTTTTATATTTCCTTAACAATCGTCTGACAAACACAAATCTGGTACATCACTGACAGGCAAATCCAACCAAACCTTCTTGCGATTTCCAGGCATCAGTGGAAGTAGCTTTTGTATTATATCTTCTTTCTTTGCAGAGAAGATTCCTCTTGCTGCATTTCTGATTGTAGGAGATGCTGTGGCTATTTTAACTTTGGCAGTAGACATGTAATCTAATTCCTGTGTAGGGCAATAATTGTCGTAACACATTTTGTACTGTAAAGTATGTTTTCCTCGTTCGGCTTTAATGTAGACCATATCATTTAAAATTGGACGGTTAAAAGTCTTGTTCAGTTTGTAAAAAGACACACATGATGGCCATTCAGCAAGATCTTCATGTCTCATGGATGCAACTGTTGCTTTACCAGAGATGGATATTTTATTTGCGTTTTCAAAGTCTGAAAAATCATACAATTTACCATGGCGGGAGATTGACAATTCTATCTGATAGTGAAACGAATCAGCCGCCATAAATGTATGTCCTGGCTCAAAAAAGCATAACTCTATAACTTCACTAGAAACATCTACTAAGTTTATAATATTAATTAAGTATGTAGGAGGCACCAGATCTTGTTTTGTGCCAAACAATTGTCCAACCAAAAAGTAATATGAGACACATCTCTACAATGCATTAAAAATACATGAAACGCACTTACTATATCTTCTTTTTTTATCCCAGGCAAATCTTCATGTCATATTACAGTCATAGGTTTTAAAACTTATTTCTTTTACTACAGCCCCGTAGAGATCATAGGAACATTTTATACTCGGATGAGTAAAAAGAAAATGTTTGTGCATTGCACCTACAGTAGTATCACTGGGCACATATCTTCTGTTAGGAGCGTGAATTCGACGGTAATGTGCAATGGCAGGATTGTAGGACTCTATATGGTTGGCAAGGAGGATGCAAAGAATGCTTTTTAATATGCTTTTCTCTCTTCGAGTTAACTTTTTCTATTTTTGTAGGGATGCTTTTGTTGCGAATACGAGAGGTGCCCTTTTTATGTCAACTTATTTCTCTCTTCACTATTGACTTAGCTTGCATCATTTACTCCTTCATTTACTATTTCCAGTTGATCATTTACATCTCCTTCTTCAAGATGTATTGGCATTTCATCTTCAATGAATGTTCCTCTACAAACATCTTGTTCTCTTATGTTAGTAAATTTCCTTTCTGCTATTAATTCTCCTAGGCCTATGGTAACTTAATTATTTATTTCTATATCAGAATAGCTTATTTCAGCAATGCCTACTACTTTATCATTTAGGCCTAGACTATATTCTTTTGTTCCACATACTTCATTAAATATATTAGTTTGCGTAGTCCTAGTTATTGTTGATGGATCTACTAGCACATTAAGTGAACAAATTGGATCAAATTCACTGTCAGAAAGACTTATTTTTTTTTGTATTGCTACTATTTTTTCATGAAATTCTTTAACGCTAGTTTCTGATAGGCCTATACATTAATTTGGCTTTCTTTCTTCTTGTTTGGAGTTAAGATTTAGTTAACTTTTTCTTAAAATTATGTTTTGCTAAGAAATAAAACCGTATATTCTAAATTATGATGGGCTTGATGTGTTTTTCCTTTAAAAGTAGTATATAAGGATTTCTTTCTTAGTATTCTCCTTATTTTAGGACTTAAGACATATTTCCTTAGCGTTTTTCTCATAGAAAGTGTGGAGTTACGGTATTTTTACTTCAAAAAAAGTGTAAAACCACACTTTGAACCATAATATAGACATAACTCAATTTTTTATTTTTTGGGAGTTAAGGCGTTTTTCCTTAGCTGGGCAGTATTTACCTCAATTACTTTTAAGTCAAGGAAATATGTGTCTTTCTTTTTAGAGTCAAATAAACACTAAGTCTTGTGCAGTAGTAAATCTTGGTTTGATCAAATTTGTACTAAAGTAATTGCAAAACTATTAAGTATTCATTGTTTAAATACTTCCTTGCTTTTCTTAAATTGTTAAACTTATAACTAACTAATTACTATAAATTATGTGTTAAGACAAATCAAATGAAGAAATGATGAGGGTGTAAACATAACTCTTAATGATAATGACATAATATTATCTTAAATATAGAGCCTAGTCATAAATGATTTTATGACTAGGCTCGCTTAGATTTTGTTGGTATATAGTCATATTTTAATTGGAAAAGTAGAGCTAGTTACAGGAATAATAATGAAAATACAAAATCAATCACGCATAAAAATCTTTAAGTAGTTTATATTGATATTTGCGTAAAGAAAATAAACGGTACCAGATAACTGTCACATACTTTCACCCAGTTGAAACTTTTTACCTTCCCAAGAGTAGCATAGGAGGTGGTTATTTAGAATTGCAAAAGTGGGACATACCGTGGAAAATATTATATGAATGTAACACACATCCATATTATATTATTACTAGGGGCTCTGCCCCTGGACGCTTCGCGTCCCAACCCCGCCTCGGCCTTCGGCCTCAAATGGCTGCTTCGCTTCGCTCGCAGTTGGAAAATTCACTAAAGAATCTAGTTAATCTTTGGATCGTTTGTACATAGTTGATCGAAAAAATCGTTTCCGCCCAAAAGGTGTTTCCAAAATTAAAAAATGTTAAATTCTGGCAATTTTCCCAAAAGTTTCTAGTCGAGAGCTACGATTACGGGAAGTGCCTAATAATTAATGTCAGTGAATCAGTGAAATCGTCTAGCTTTAAGGACTTTGAGCGGAGCCTCCC
>JAGFPH010005773.1:58431-74289 GCA_018207615.1 Philaenus spumarius
GAGTAAAAAGAGGAAATTCGTGTTTTCTAAACATAACTTGTTTGATCGTCTAGCATTTCTTTTATTACAATTATTAATGTCTGTTCGGATTTTACACCAAACAAATCCATCAAGATTGGAACAATCTGCTTCGTACTCTAACAGTTGGGTCATGTTTACTGACTGATGCAAACGCTGTTGGAGATAAAGTATTTTTGTTAGAAGTTATTGTGGCTCGACAGCTTCAGTAAGGATGTTGGTTAATTTAATAAATCGAATAGTACATATTTTATTTAGCGTTTTTGATTGAGGATTTGTTTGGCGAAATTTCTCCAACTTGTGGAATAATTACCTACGTTTAATAGAATCGTTTAACAGTCTGAAAATAATTAAATTATACTTTCTCCAAATTTATATGGTTGGTACAATGTTAAATTCAGTAATTGGGATTTTAATGTACACAATGAAATGAGGTTTAAAATTATAGGTTTTTTTACCAAGTATCAAATTTAAGTAATTTTACCATGGAATAATATTTTTTTAAATAAACGATTTGATCTTA
Source organism: Philaenus spumarius (assembly GCA_018207615.1). Lineage (NCBI taxonomy): Eukaryota > Metazoa > Arthropoda > Insecta > Hemiptera > Aphrophoridae > Philaenus > Philaenus spumarius. Next base: position 58,973 of record JAGFPH010005773.1, read on the forward strand.
CAAAGAGTTTAGTGAAATCTGCACTAAAAATAAATGCTTATATCTGTAATTAACAGTGTTTAATATTAAATATTATTGTATTTTTTCGATCAATGTTGATTATCTAACTTTTAAAATAGTATTCAGTAATGAAATAAAAAAATCAAAGTTAAGTAAATTTAAAATTCATAAACAATACCTTGTCCTGAGAGACAAAGACTGCGTTCCGTATACATATTCTATGAATATTTATGTAGTCACACTTATTACCTCTAATATATTATTTTATAAAGTTACTGTTTGTGTGATGCCATACCTTGTAATACTTTACGTGTTTGCACAAATTGTATGACCTGCTTATAGAGTTATTTTATAGAAGAGTTGGAAAGAAACTCAATTATTCTGAGAGTTCTTTGTTGTGTAATATTTTCTAAAGAAGGAATCGGTTTTTTTCGTTGTAAAGTAGTTATAGTTGCAACCCTGGTATTTTTTGTAAAAATGTTATAGTTTTAATCTAGTTATTATTGTAAACGAGCTATAGTTGTAAAGTAGTAAGTTATAGTTGGAAACTAATTATAGTTTTAAACTAGTTATGGATGCAAACTAGATATAGTTGTAAACTAGGTAAGGTCGTAAACCAGTTAAGCCTGTAAAATAACCATAGTTGTAAACTAGATAGAGTTGTAAATTAGTTATGGTTAGAACCTAGTTATAGTCGTAAACGAGTCATAGTTGTAAATAAGATATTATGTAAAATAGTTATGGTTGGAAACTAATTATGGTTGTAAAGTAGTTACGGTTACTGTACATTTTCAACCTAATAACATGTTTGAACTTTATTTGTGCGCGTGTGTCGTTAGTGTTATATGTGTTTTCTATAAATTATGTTAAACCTTTTTAAATGTGTTTTGACCACCCGACGATGGAAGAAATAAATTCCGAAACACGTGTCGTGTATTATATGTATTGAAGGAAAAACTTCAAATAAAAGGATTGCTGGCGGTAAGTAACATATTAACAAGCTACTGTAGTTATGGTTTTAAACTAGTTACGGTTGAAAACTAGTTATAGTTGTAAACGAGGTACAGTCGTAAACATATTATAGCTGTAAACTAGCCACAGTTGTAAACTATATATAGTTGTAAAATAGTTATGTTTGGAAACTACTAATGGAATTTAAACAGGAATACAAAAGTGAAAGCAATTATACAATATTATCTAATAATTAGCTGAACTCTCTAAATAATTAGTATACCTAAAACTAATAGTTGTAACGTTGCTAACTTTTTTTATACGTATTTGGTTTATAAAAAATTGTAGTGTTTACCTACTTGAAGTTAGAAGTGGCGCCGCGCCGTATTAAAACTGATGAACAAAACTTCTTTAATATATTCTTTTAACAAATACTATAAGTGGAATTACAACTTTTAAATCAGCAGCAACTCTAAGAAATTGTAGTATTTGTCTGCATTTTAATAGTTTAACTGCACATTTTGAAGATATTCAGGTAGTTGTTTTCAGTAGACTATTTATAGAGAAATGTACTATTTTTAATCGTAATTTAAAATTATGTAAATTGAATCATCAGATTACGTCTGAGTTGATTAATTAAATGTATATTAAACATTTTTGTTGCTTTTGCCATACCGTACCAGTTAAGAGACTTCCAAAGTAGTTAAGTTTTAAAAAAACTATTTTATTTTTATTTTTTTGTAACCACAAATATTTAATTTACTTCCCAGATAAATCCATTACAAGGCTTAGTTATTTTAATTTATTAAACATAGTTTTCTTTTCTTTTAATGTAACCGTATCTATGTGTATATAATCCAAATACCACTCATGACTCACCAATCACGAAATCTTAAAAACCACCAAACGGATTGGAATGAAATTTGGTATGTAGCTTCCTCTAGGGCCCTAGGTGCTTGATAAGAAAGGTTAAAAAAAAAAATCAAAATTTTAGGGGGTTTTGAGGAGGGTCAAAATTACTAAAAAAACCACTGAATGGATTGGAATGAAATTTGGTATGTAGCTTCTTCTAGGGCTAGGGCCCCCTAGGTGCTCGCTAAGAAAGGTTTTCAAAAAATTCTAAATTTTAGGAGGGGTTTGGGGGTGTCAAATTTGCTAAAAATCCCCATACTTAACTTTCTTTGATTTGTCTCTCCGAGAAACACCGGATCGGGCCAGCTATATATAACATAGTTACAACAGTTGCATTTAAACATGTACTTCATCTTACAGCAGTTACTTAAAGTGGATATAAGCATCTGTAGAGAGGTCAAGTATATAATTACGTAAAAGAACGTTATAGTGAGGAGCCAATTTTATATATACGAGAAATGCACGAACAAAATGAAATATATAACTTTATAGAAATAAATGTACTAAATGTGATTGCTTTTTATTGAACGAGGTTGTATTTAGAGCTGACCCATTTACTTAAGTGGGAAGGGAATTGCATTGGGTTGAATTGAAAAATACGCAAAGTCGCCTGTAGTAAATTTACCAAGCTATTATTTACAATAGGTTTTATAATAGTATTTGGGAAATGAAATAAAACTTTTGAAACAATTATGTTGTAAAACATCTAAAACTGTAAAATGTTTTAAAATCAATCCAGTCATATCAATCTAGTGGTATTTCATATTGGAAAAGTATATTATGTTGAGTCATGATATTTAAAACGTAAGTTGAATACATATAAGCTTTTAAAATTATTATAATATGTTAAAAGTGTCGGACATACTAATATTTATAGAGGTATTTACTTCTAATACATTGGGCATATTATGTAGGGCATTAAAATAAGAATGCATTAGTTAAACTTCATGCAAAGTGTTAAGAGCTGATTGAATTACGTGCATACATTTCGTATTTTACACTAAGATAAAGGTGACGGTAAACCACGTTACCATGCATTAGTGACATGAGGGAGATGGGCCTAACACTGTCTATAAGAATTAAGTTATTGTCTGCCTTTGTTGAGTTGTACATAGATTTAAAGATCGGTTTTTTAAATTGTTTTCAATCTATGTTTCCTTAATAATCTGCCAAATTTGTAAGTGCTTCCTTGAATATACGGTAAGCACGATCACTTTTCTTTTTCTTCTTAGTTTTCGGAACTGTCGTTTTGTTTTTCTTGTTGCTGTTTATGTTGTGTTTATCTTAGTAGTGCCTGTCTTTGTAATCATACAAAATTTAATTTGTTATTTACATATTTTGTATAAAATAATCCTAAGACGTTGTACAGAACCAGGCCGTATCCAGGAGGAGGGTTAGGGGGTGTAATCCCCACCCCCGAAATCTCGAAATTTGGCAGTAAAAATTAATACTAGGTTTAAAAAGTGCAAGTTATAAAACAGACAACACATCAGAGGATCCAACAACATATTTTACATCATTGGGCAGTGCATACATACTGCAATTTAGATTTGCTTGATTAAACTACAACGTACAATACACATGGATGCAGTAGGTTACAGACTTACTCTCTTGTGAGTTGTGAGCTTGATCTGATCTATTAAATAAGAAAAGTATGAACGTCCAACAAAAATACTTAACTCTAACAAAACAAAATCATTCATCGTATTTACATCCTATAATATTTTACAAGGTAGACTATATCAAAATTTTAAAAATAAGCATTTAAGTTGGTGTTTAACACGATTACTGCTACGCAAATTTCGTATTTCCTATGCTACAGGAGCTGACCTTTTATCTATATATATATAAATAAATTGCTGTTCGTTAGTCTCGCTAAAACTTGAGAACGGCTGGACCGATTTGGCTAATTTTGGTCTTAAAATGTTTGCAGTAGTTCATAGAAGGTTTATACGAAAAGAAAAATTTGAAAAGTTCCCGAAAAAGTTTCAATTTTGGAAGAAACTTAACAGCCTTTACTGTATGAACTCAAAAAAATAGCTTACAAAAACATCTGTTCGTATGAAAAGCTTAGCAACACGTTATGTTTGTTTACAATCATTACCATAGCAACATTACTGAGCAAATTTATAATGACTTTAATACTCTTCAAAACTAACAGCTTTTTAAGGTTAGATTGAAAAACTATAAACAAACACAAGGAAAAATCAACGAAAAATGCTTACAGAATTATAGTTCAACTCAAACATTGGTTATTAAATATCTATATATGCCTACTTAGAGATATGCTGTTTAAAATATTGTTTATATAAAATATATCATAACTATGAATTTTTTAATACTTTTCAAAACATATTTTCGCTATCAATAATAATAATAACAAACAAATTATTTGACACCATGCATAACCATAAACATACACGAGTTTAAACATATTATGTTGAAAACTAAACAAACAATTTGAATTAAACTAAATGCCATTAAAATATCACATTCGTAGCTTTATTTTGATATATAATTGCATATTTAAATACTAAACAATATCTTATACTAATTAAGCCTATACATTTAAAATTACAAACTTTATTTGAACCAGTTTGTTACATCCTAAATTAACGCGGATGTTACAAAGTGATTCAAATATCTTTACTACGACCCCCAGCTAATTTAAACCCTCGCTAAGAAAGGGTTAAAATAAATTCGAAATTTTAGGGTGATTTGGGGGGGGGGGGTCAAAATTACTAAAAATCCCTATAAGAACGAATTGGAATGAAATTTGGTACGTAGCTTCCTTTTAGGCTGTAGGTGCTCGCAACATTGTCAATGAAATTGAGTAAAAGTCAAAATTAGTAAAAACTATAAATTAAAACGATATATTTAAAGCTTTTTCATGTTAGATAGTAGTTTACAGTAATACAATTTTCAGTGCTTTCTTAAATAGCGAAGCCTTTTTTTCATGACCACAGTAGGATACGCACGGGTATTCAACGAACACTTAAAAAGAATACAATTAGCCTACGTCAAAAAGACTGAAAATACTAACAACCACGGGCAACGCCGTACGGGTCAGCTAGTTTTTAAATATTTATAGCCTAAATGAGTAGAAATTACTTTATTTTTTATTTTTGAACCTTTCTACGTAATAATCACTAATATTTTAAAGCGGACGCACATGTGCGTCTATAGCACAGAGGCGTAAAATGCTCTGTATATTGAAAATTCCCCCAACACAGGGGTTGGCGTGCGAAGCACGCAATGCATTGTGTATTGACAATTCCCCTAACATAGGGGTTGGCGTGCGAAGCACGCAATGCACTGTGTCTTAAAAATATTCCCATCACGGGGGTTGGCGTGAGAAGTGCAATGCACTGTGTATTGAAAATACTCCCTATACGGGGGTTGGCACGCAAAGCACGCAATGCACTGTGTATTGAAAATACTCCCAATACGTTGGTTGGCGTGCGTCGGTCGCTTCTCATAGTGTTCAGTGTCAAACTCACATGTGCGTCCTTAGCAATGAACGTGTTAAAATGCTTTAAATTCAAATCCCTGGTCCTGACCTGATCCCCCCCCCCCCAAATTTTCCTGGATACGGCCTTGGTGCAGAGGTTTGTTTTGTTATCTTTGGTTTCTTTCATAAATTCAGCTCACAATTTTGTATTAATAATATCTATTATTTGACAACTTTAATTGTGAACGACTTCCACACTTTAATCAAATAAATTACATTTTTACGACAGTATCATTAACAATATCCGTACAAGCAAAATGTATTGTAATCTCAGTTGTGTGGTTTTTTGTGTCGATCATATGCGCATGCGTAGATAAAAATTGGAGTTTTTAGGAAAAAACTTTATTGATGTTTATAAGCCTGCTTTTAATTCATAACAACTTCGGAGTTGATATAATTTTTATTTCTAAACAGTTTCTTCGTAAAAAAACAAAAAATATTAAACTGCAAGACACAGTTAGATGAAATTTCTCCAGTTATTTTTGACGTCTATACGTCAGTTAGCACCTTAAGATATTATTGTTTTACCGCCATACATCAAGCAGGAACAATTGCCTGCATAAATGGTCCACCATGATCGGTACTCACTAATTACAAACGTCTTTAGGTCTCACCATAAGCGTCCTGTAATAACAAATTTTCTCTATGGAAATTCACTAACAATACAATAAAACCAAATTGAAACAACAGGTTCTAATATCCGAAATCTATATATTTATTTTGAAAAACACACTAATATGACAAGAAATGAAAATAAGGATTATTACTAAAAGCATATAAATGGAACTAATTGATTTATAACTTATTAGAATCTCATACTTATTCAGTTTATAATTTAGACAAAACCTAAACCAAGGAAACGAAATCCATCCTCGCATACTTATGCAACTTGAAGGTAATCCAATAAACGCAGTAATAGGATTACGCTATGTTACATTGTAACAACTTAAGTACGTCTTAAACCTTGAAACTGAATGTTTGTTTCACAGTAAATTAAATGCATATACAAAGTAAGAAAGGAAAAAACATATCAATATTTTACTTGGTTTATAAGTGTAAAATTTATTTAGCATTTACAAGAAGAATAAGAAGTAATAAGAAGTTTTATAAATAGCATTAAGTATTTCTGTAGATATATTTTCATGACGTTGCGCAAAGAAATTAATATAATACATTTATGAAAATGTATATTTGTAGTTATATATTTAAGTACCTAAGAACGGGTAAACGAAAGATCGGATCTTAAATTTGATGACACATCGTTTGTGTGGAATTAAATTTTTGTATTTAACATTTTTTCTACCTCGAACGGTTACCGATCAAAATTAGTTTATAGTTGAAAAAAGTACTATTTTAAGAGTTGCCATCCCAAAAAATGGTTTTGTATTTGGTTCTATATATAAAAGGCATTATAAACAAAACACATCATATGTTTTAGAAAGTTCCATCGGGGGTTGGCGTGCGGAGCACGCAGGGGTCTCCCCTGGTAATTTATACAATTTATGTTTACCAGAATATCAGTTATTTGGATAAAAATTATTTGTGTAATAATTACAGACTACAAATTTGAATAATCAGATTGGATTAACTGGTTGAAATTTAAGCAGTTGGATTAACTGAATTTCAACAAAATTTAAAATCAGTAAAATAACGTAGTGCTTTCTAATTTACATACTGTTTACTGTAAAGGTTATTCTAGTATGAGTTAAAAACTTTAGTCAGTCATCTTTAATGTAACTTATTTCTAATAGATATATTGTCAGCGATTCGTAAAAATATTATAAATTTCAAATAATCAGGTCAAAAGGTATTATTATAAATTAAAGAAATAATCGAAAGATTAAATTAATTTTATTGTGTGCTACCTTTTCTTTAATATACCTTTCTAATGTGTGTTACCTTTTCTAATGAATATCCTTCAGTCGTTTAGGTAGCACATTTGTGAGATCTGTGCGTAGCATAATCTATGAGCACAGATGAAGTAAAGGGTTAAAGCGTGTTGGGTTATCTACAGACACATTGCGGAACGTGGTTATATTAATATTCACGGTGTTTAGCTCAAGTTACATCAATTCCTATCTTTATTGCTATTCACCTAAGCTACTGCGAGTTGTTAACTTTACAGACATTAATAAATCAACTCATAAACAATAACGCGTTCGCAATGTTACATACACTTACTTAACACTAATTATTTATAATAAATAACAAGAGTCATTGGAAGTAGAGTTGTGTAGTTTTATAACAAATACTTTATTTAGTACACATGTATGTTTTGTAGGTGTGTGTATTTATGTGTCTGTGCGTCTGTAAAAGTAGTTCTAAGATGACGATGCTATTATTTGGTCTTACTCTTGGAAACTATACAGTGAATTTTAATATGTTTTCTCCTAAACTTAGAAAAAAATTCAAACACATTTGTATGTAGTAAAAAAATACATTGTATTTTAACTTTTTTTTTTTAAGAATAATAATATTTTATATGAATCATATTTAAGTGTTTTTATTTTAACTGTATTCTAACATAATATTGTTCAAACATTCAATAACAATTCTATTACAATTATGTTGTTGTAAAGTAATGGAAATTGAGGGATATACAGGGTTTTTCTTAAATAGGACACCGAATTTCCTTAGTGGGGTAAGGACATAAAAGTAAATAAACGAGTTCCTATAAACTTGTATCCTAAAAAGCTTTGTTTTTCAGATATACCCAATTTTTTTACAAAATAATTCATATATAGAGAAATGTTTGACTGATTGAGTTCAAATTTGGCACGAAGTTTAACCTAATCTGTCTCAAGAAAAATAAGTGATTATATTATCCAATCGTGCGTTGCAAAATGGCAGCTGTTTGAAAATTTCCACCCTAAATTAACTCAAAATGTCAAGACACCATTTTTAAACAACTACAAATATAATGTGGAATACCTGTCGAGAATTATTGGATATATATCAACATTATGTATAAAGACGAACTCCAAACGGAAGAATTCACTACTGAAACTGAATAACTCAAACTGATTATGATTATAATCTCAGAAAGTATTAAATATGTAAACACATGTAACGTTGTATAAGCTTTAAAAGGAAAGACAAGATTTTGAATTGAATTGAAAACGGAAACAGCATTTATAAATACTGTCCGCGAGGCACGAGATGGTCCCTGGGTCCTTAAACTAAAGCGCCTAGATTTAGTTTGAAGGCGCTTGTAGAAATGTGCCACGGCCATCTCTAGTACAGAACCGCCGTGAATATCTGCAGTATCGTTATTCCACAAATGCTATTTAAAATCAAACGTGAAATAATGGCACAAAATAGGAATTCTTCAGTGTTTTTTTTTTTTTTAATATAGGCTTATATAAAAAATAACATTATTAGTAGCAATTAGGCCTATTGGAAATATGTATGCAATTACTGCTGTGAATGACCAAAATATATATACTGTTCGTATGTACGTTTAATTATACTAAATGGATTTTAATAGATTAACATATAACAGCTTAAAAGTTATTATAATTCCGATTAGTAGTGTTGAAATATTATTAATAATATGTTTTTAAATAATTTGACCACACAGCTGAACCGCTGACGTGAGTTGAGCAAATTTCCAAAATTAAGTTTATAGGCCTATGTTTTAAGGTTTCAACCAACAATTTGGGAAATAGGTGTACTCACGACGGTTCTGAATAGCTGCCTATGTGTATGAAATATATTAGTAGTATGTGTTTGCTCCTAGTGACTTCGCCAGTTTGTACCACGTAGCTTTGAACCTAGTACTTGTATGGTATTTTACGTTTTGATCGATAATCAATGCTATAAGGTTGAGTAAAAAAATGTGCAGAAAAAATCCTACATTTATATTTAAATAAAAAAACACTAAAAACATTTCATTCTCGTAGGAAAAATTTAAAAAATAGTTACTTCCGGTCAAAAAACGTACTTCCGGTTGTTGTATTTTTTTGGCTAACGAACTCGTCCGAGCGACATAGACAACCAACATGTGTACCAAATTTGGACCAAATCGGACTTAAAATGCGGCCGCTAGAGTGCGAACACATATATGCATATATATTTAAGTTTCTGATAGCTTTTGACAGTCTCAGAACATGAATCCTACAAAAGACAAAACAGGAATTACTTTTTTTATTCATTTTGGTAACCTTGGATACACGACTATTGTTTCAGATTATATTATTTACAATTTAATTTAGTACATTATAACATTACAAAGTGAATGAATTATTTATCTAATATAGGCCTATAATATAATATAGAAATTACTTCATAAATAACCCATGAATGGCAAATACACGTGGTAACACGAATACTGTACAAGAGAAACTAACTTTTATGGAATCATCCGTTATAGTCCATAATAAAAGTGGGGGGGGGGGGGGGGGGGGGGGTGGGGTTCGTTGTTCGATTAGAATAGAGACTACTTGCATTATTCGTTTTTTACGTAGCTGATTCTGAAACTCGTAGTACAGGAATTGCAAACGTTTAGCGCCACCCCTAAAAATACAAGATACACCCCTTTTAGGTTTTTTGCAAATATATAATTAGAAATCTTAAATAACTTAATGAAATGCATTTATTTAACATTAACTTGCATACTTATTGAAATAACATTAAATTGAGCCAAATATTATCTTAGGATTAATCAAAAGGGGTAAAATACACTATTTTACCATAAGTCAATAAAATCGAAAAACTCATGACCCATAAACCACCCCTTGAGTAGTTAGGCCTATAACAATATCTAAATGTAAGTGCACATAAAAAATTAAAAAACTTGTTTGTTTACATATTTTTTGAATTTTATTTGAATTTTCACTGAATTAATGTTTCAAAAAATATCGCTACTTATTTTAGCACTTTTTAGTTGTAAACACACGGTTAAAACATCCGTTTTAAAATTGTTCTTTATATTTTGAATTAATAACTATTTAAAAAATACAAAAACATGTTTATCCCTTTAGGCACACCTGTTTATATTTAAGCCCATCGTTAAAACTATTTATTGTTTATTTCATCTCAATTTCCCATCATAATATTATCCGACCATATGTTTTTCAATCCATATTTTTAAATGTCCTCTATGTAAAGATCAAGCTGTTTTCTAATCTGTGTAAAAATATGTTTTAATAACTAATATTCTAAATTAAATGTTGTTTGTTAAGATAGAGATAACCAACAAATAGTGTATGAAATAATTTAGAATCTGAATGTTCATATTATGTTTTAAAATACTTATCTAAAACGGATTGACAGAATGTGTTCGGTCCGAACGTTTAATTTTTGTTTGTTTAAGTTTTACATAACTCAAATGAATGAATCTGACTGAAATATTGAGATAAAAGTTAGTTTAGGTATAAGTTTACATGTAATTTGCCACCCTAACCTTTTTTTCTGTGTTGAGACCACCGATTTTTTTGCTTATTCCTTCTTCCGGTCATATAAACCAACAATAATGTAAACTCTTCTTTTCACTAGTGAAATCGTAGAATTCACAAGTTAGTATCACTCACGAACACACAACAATAAAACACAAATTAAAAACACGAAAATAATACTTGTTGCCCGGGTGAGGGTATGTAGACAACTAAATGTATATTAGGAGGAAAGAAACGGCTTTTTCATACTCAATTTCGATTAAGATATCTAACACAATATTTGATTGAAACCACACCTTATCATTTATAAATGTGGTTTCCCAGTTTTTATAGGTCTATAAATTGCGAAGCCATTTCATCTACCCATGTCCATGCATTTTTACATTTATGTAGGACATTCGTATTGGTGTTCAAAGTCACTGTAATCGTGAAGGTTAAATATTAGATGTTCGACAAAGTTGGAAGTAATAATGTTTGAACAATGTGTATTTTCTAGTACTCAATGAAAACCACTAAAGTAAGAAACCACTTTTTTATTTGTATTAAAAGTTCATTTAAAAATAAATTAAGATAACATAAACTGAAAATGTATTTGACTTTAAATAATAAACACGTAGACTAATAGGCCTATAAAAAATCTTAACAAGAGTTATAGTAATCTTCACTTTATACTATATAATCTCTGTAATTACAACGGGCAAAACCCGTGTAAATCCGGAAATTTTGAAATTTTATTGAAATATGTAAGATGCAAGATTTCTGGGCGACCATGTGGATGAACCCAATGTAGCGCGGCCTTGAACAAGTCCTGGCGAGATGGTTGTTATCGTACAGATGGAACTATTGGACCCGAGCTTGTTCGGGATTGTAAAATGAACTTAGAATAAAATCAAAGATTTTTAGGGAACACCTGGATCCAGGACTATTACGTATTTGGGTTCTATGGCGGGAACACATTACGCTAATCACGGGTGTGTTGTACGTATGAGACTCAGGTCGTAATACTAAACGGTGATGACGTAACATTCAAGTAAAGTCTAGGGAAAATTTCAAATTTCCTCAAAAGCCTGGAAGGGAGGTATTTTTGTAATGAGCAAAATAAGGCCTATAAAAAAGGTGGTATGACAAAAAGTCATAATTTCAATATTGAGCGAATCAGGGTAGAAACACTGACGCTAAAGTCAATTAAAGTTAAAGTTTAATAAAGTTTAATGAGTACATGTTATTAAGAAGGATTAGTTGCTTAGGAAAAGCAAAAGAAAATTAAAATAAAATAATTATTATGAATGGTAGGAGTTTTCACACCTGGCGGTTAAGTCAGTAGGGAAAATTGTATTTTTTAAACTATTAATCTAAAGTAATAAAGCAGGGAGGTAAATTGATTATTGTAAAAACCAGTATTTTAAATAAATTACCGGTATTTAACGTAAATGTAAAACTTGGAAAATCGTATACTTTTAAATGGCAAAAACTTCGTTAAAAAACCTATTATAGAAATCAGACTTCGGCTATTGTCACAGCAACAATAGACCTTCAGGAAAATGAAAATGAAAATTTAAAATAATGAAAATGGAAAATTTTTAAAAGAAAATGCATTGGGAAAACGCTAGGGAAGGCCTAGGAAGAGAATGGAGCGTCCTACAACTTTCATTCAAGTCTCTAAAAAACAGGAAAAAATCACAGTTTAAGAAAAGCTATTTCGCGGGAAAATCCCATAAAACCGCGAGGAGTTAGAAAGGAAAGTTGAAAATTCGCGAAGTTGAATAGGGAGGAAGGGTTAAGAACCACGTAAAGCGCTGAGCCAATCAGAGCGGAGAGGAGCTTTGGCGGCCGGAACAAGGATGTTGCATTCAAATAATTTAGGAAGTTTAAGCCTTAAAACTACGATAAACAAGATAAAAATAAAGGATTTAAATGTATTGCTAAACAAAGGATGATTTTACACACAGGAAGGTGTAAGAAAATCACTTTAATGTGAAAAAGTGAATTTTCGCGAAAAAATCGCGAAAGTGGAGATGGAAGGAGGCTTTATAAACCCTGGACGGGAATTTCAAGGGGGAATTTGGTGATCGACAGTACACGGAGTGTATGTCTCTCTGTTTGTGGATTTTTCTATCAGCATCACGCGGAGCGTATGTTACTAAGTATATGGATTTTTAAGAGTTAGTACGGAGTTTGCTATTGTACGGGTGAAGTGATCAGCGGTTTGACAAGGCGATACAGGAAGACTACAGGAATATAAGCAGGAATACAATATACTGCTAAGGCTACATTATCAATGAAGTAGCTAAGAAACTTCAGGGACCTGGACTTCTGGAACGTTTTGGCGGACAACTGGACATGAGTATCTAACGTGGAAGAGTTAGCAGGACGATCCCCGGACACATAAAGGACTACTACAAACCACAGGCAACTATAACTCAACGGAAGAACATCTGACGCAGCTTCACGACAACAATAGAACAGCACGCTGTCATCATTGTACATCGCCAAAAGCGCAGAGAGCAACTTTACCCTACAGGTTCTTCTGCTGCTATAAACAACAATCAGCCCCGTGTTAGACGGCCATCTTAAACAACAAATTTGAGGTCTGTGTCAGCGAATTTACGTTTATTCCCCACAATTTGCCTGATTAAATTCAAATTTAATTTATTACAGATACTGGGTTAGTAGGATTGGAAATTGTTTTTCTTAGTGTGAAATGTTTTTATAATATCTAAAGTCGTATAGCATAAAAATCATTAAAGTAAATTCATAATTTAAATAAATTAAAAATAAGTAATTAATAAAAAGCTTGGAACAAAGCATATTAATTAAAAGCATAATTAAAAGTAATATTGAAATTTGTTCTACCTTATTAGATTAAGCAAGAGTTAAAGAAAATTGCTTTTGTTGCAAATTGTATAAATTGGAAGAGATATCCAAAAGTATTATTTTTGAGTTGTGTTTTTTAAGATTAATAAATGGATGATTATTATTTTACAGTATAAAAAAGTTTCTAACGTTCACTTACCTATTGTTGAATATTCCATTGTTATATTTCCTAGTGTTAGAAATATTATCAAGGTGTTACGTTATATAATTATCCAAGGCACAAATAAAATTATTTACAAGGTCAGTTCCACTGTATTCACTTCCTCGAGGAATACAGATAGTAAATTCTATTTTTGCTTGTGCTCAAAGCTGAGTTTTATTAAGATTACTGGAAGTGTAATTTGTAGTTTTTTAGTCGAAATATTCAGAGTAATATTAGACAAACAGTTAAATCACCCAGGCCCTTTAAAGAAAAAGGATAGCCTGTACTTCCAGTGGGTGATTTTAACTTATCCTACACAGTACACGTTCGCTGAGGTGTGTCGTATAGGTCGAAAAAGACTGACACCCTACAGGGCGATACAAAAGTGTACAGTTGTAAGATTATCGTTGCAAAGTGAGCTAGATTTCAAAAAACAGAGTCACCTCACCGGCGATATATCTTAAGCGTTGTAGAGATTGGCGTACCCGCAGAAGGGCCGTTGATACTTTGCAAAAGCGTAAGCGTGTACCGTTGTATAAAATGCAACTTAACCACTATCTCTATCTGTCTGTACGTTCATAAGTTATAACTTGAAAACCAGTGAATCGAGTTTCATGCATTGTTTTATCATAATATGTAGGTCCAACATCTGAAGAGAGTTTAGGTTAAGTTTTATCAAAATACTTTCATTAGTTTCAATTTATTTATGAACAATACATATCTACTATTCTCGACGATCTCCTCCCTCACCATACGTTATACCACACGGCAGTGGCAGCTGGTGAGTTATAACTTGGTGGTTGCAATTATGCGGAGAGAATTTCCGGGGGGTCTGGTGGTATGGAATATGAACGCAATTTAACACATTATTTTAGATGAGGAATTACACGTGGAATTATACGTTTTTGTCTTAATTACACCAACATTTTTAACTTAAATCCATTCAAATGGTTTGGTTACCATTACGTACAAGTGAAACAAGTGAAAAATGTTTAGTTTTCAGTTAAGGGTATACTAGCCTACAATAAAATAGTAAATAAACTGATAATAATAATTTAAATCGTGCATGTATAAACATGGAATTCAGGCACATTATATGTTTAAATAGCACTAACCTCATTTAAAAAGAAAGTCCATCCGTCTGTTCTTCAGAAGGGTAAACTTAACAGAATTTTAATTTTATAATAATCATAACCTGAACATAGCATTAACATAATCGGATTTATGAACTAGCCCCATATCCTATTTAGGAACTTGTCCTATCCTTTTTTGTTGAAAAACTATTATTCGAATTGTATGGATGTTTGAAAATACATTTGGGATAATGGTTTCATACATTTTGGTAATAGGTTGTGGCCTATCATTAAAACTATAATCAAATCACGACTGGCACGAATATTAATTATGAAAATAATATTAACAGCTTTTGATTGACGTCTAATCAACACTACACACTACACTCTCTGTCTAGGCCCACTCAATTGCTACAACTTATGAAGAATAATGTAAAAAGCACTATTGTAATGGAATC